>DWDT01004477.1:0-11220 GCA_018245595.1 Microceris scylla | reverse complement strand
CTTGGCCAGCGTGGCAGACTATGGCCTTAACCCTCTCAATATGCGAGGAGACCCGTATTCCAACAGTGGAATTGTAAAGGGTTGAAAAAAAAGTGATAAAAAAATTAATACATGGGTAATCTTGCATTAACAATTAACGTATATTATTGAAAACAAGTATAACATGTTAAAATCATTGAATGAAATTTATTCAAAATAAATCTGATGAAAAAAATTTATAACTCGGTAATGATTAATCAATGGCCAAATGAGGTGCACTGCACGGGACGCGAGCCCCGACAGCATTTAACGCACGCGTAACAAAGTTAGGCCGAACTGCGCTTTCAATTACGTCCACCGCGTAATGACCGGATAACGTTCGGAACGTTTAGCTCAACTCCGCCCGCCCCGCGCCGCGCACCGCCCGCCCGCGCCAACCCTCGGGGGCTCGCTGCTACATCCGCACAGTGCCGCCTAAACGGATTATTCGCCGTCACCAGTTAATCTTCGCGTAAACAGGCTCACGTACGAACGGCTCCACCGGATTCCGTGCGAATTATTACCTTCGTCGATTAGCGCGTTAGACAGATGGGTCTGACTTAGCATGCGCTTCAATAACACATTTATAAGACATCTCCGATAAACATGGCGTTATTAATAGACAACGTATATAAAAATCGTGTACCACTACTACAAGTTTAGCACGATCGACATTAATAGAACGGTTACCACAACAACTATTTGAAGGCGCACACGATCCAAGCCGCACAACTATATTCAAAGAGTACAATAACAAATTGGGAGATCGTCGGACGATACGAGTACGTGCGTTTCGATTGCGGCAGCGGTCACTAACGATAACAATAAACAAACTTGTTTATTGTATAAGACATGTATGTGTTATATACAAGGGAATAATTTTTCCATTTTAATTTGAAAAAAATATCGATGGCAACAAGCAAATAACTATTCATTTAAATATAAAAAAAATGTTAAGGGAACACGACAAAAATATAAATGGAAAAAAGAAGTGTCAACAGTAATGGTGATGGTAGCGAGATTACATGGATGGCAGAAACGCTTTTTATTTGATACTGTACGGATACGTACAGAACGAGCGCTCAACAGAGTTGTCGATTTACGACTTGTTTGTTAAGCATTAAGCTATTATCCAAACAGAACAAGATGCCGAGCCAAAAGCGCGTTCGTTGGTAAGCGCTGGTCAGCCACGCCGCTCAACGTCGAGCGGTGCTGAGAAGGGAAATTGCCGCACATTCGGCTATTTCCGTCCGCCAACAGCGATGCGACCTTCGATCGTTTATGCCATATAACGGGGCATCGTCGAATGTCGATCGGTTTATAATCAAACGTAATAATAAATTAAGTTATGACGAGACTAAGAAATCGAATATGTTCATTTTGTATGCGCCTGCGCTGGGGCAGTTGTAAATTATGAAATATATGTACATATTGTCTTTGCCCACCAACGCTGTTTCCGCTAATGTTGGCAACACTGCTATCATATCGATATAGAATAAGCGCGAATGAAAACCTCTTCACTTTAAGTGTTCGCAGTAAAAAAGCGGATAATGTTACCAATTGTATCAGATCATTCCAGTTCCATCAAAATGCCTCCGTTCCGTTCCCGTCACGTGGCCCACATGACACTGGTTTGACTCGCCTCGAACAAACGTAGAGTCAGGTCTGGCGGCCGAGACGTATTGAGATCGTTGCTATAGAAAACTACTAAGTGCACACTATGTTCACTTATCGCCCACAATAAACATATAAAAATTAAGAATTTGACATTATTATTGCAATAATAACCATGAAACGTGATACCTATATGTGATGTTATTATACTGAGCATTGTAGTCGCTATTTTATACGTACACGTAAGTACACATTGGATCACAGAATAGTCGCCCATTAAACTGTCACCGAAGCAATGCGAAATGCTTGTTATAATTTCTCATAGCGTAGCTTCAGCGAGGAGATTCTAATTCAATTAACAGACTAAATTCACATTATTTCATGTGATATCTTCAATTTTCATGACCTCTGTACTTTTATTATTTAAACGCTGATTAAATTGTCGGTTGCGAATATACATATAAATATTTATAACATGTTACGTACGACGCTATGTTACAACATCGACTGTTCACGTAATAATAATAGGATAAATGTAGAGTACTATACAGCACTGAGAGTACTGTGCAGACGGCTGGTCGTCGCGAACCCGTCTCTCCTTATACGCGGAAACTGGGTAACCGGGAGAGATTTATCGTCGCAATAACGGTTTATTTTTAGCTCCATCCGCGACAATACCACCACTCCAAATAGCCTGATGTTGACGTGCGAATTATAATCGCCTTTGGATGAATTAATTTACTAAACTTGTAATAGGCTTTTATTTCGCGACTTACGTCCTTTCGATATTAACGAAGCGAAAAGAGTAATGGAGGAATTTATATTATCATTCTGTAAGGATACACTCTGTACTATTATACTTTAACATGACAATGTTATATTTGTATAAACATATAATGTGATTATATAATATTTTGTTACACTGAATGTTATAAACCTAAATAATAATTATATGATGTTGATATGGCAACCCTTGAATCTATATTTTTATATGGGATATTTTTATGATGGTGATATGGCAACACGAGGAGTGGATTGCATTGTTTGCTATGACTTGTTTTGAAATAAAACGTAAAACAGTAAAATTTGGATTGTGGAGTTTAATTAAATAATAGAACCTGGGTTACCCCTACAATTCCACGAGACTGTGGAGCGGAGCTTTCAAAAATATGGCCACTAAACAGGATGAATGTTCGATAACGATAAAAAGACAAATAAGTAATACAAAAAAATATGGAGAAATTTTAAACATTACGTACGTGTAGAATTGAAACTAGACAAACAATTTCATAAATTCCATTAACGAATACAAGTGTTTTGTAATCTGTATTTTACATTCCTACGTTTATTTGTATGTATTCATATTATGTGCGTAATGTTCAGCATCGTTTGGGAGAAGAACTTAAAAAAACTAAACCGCCGCGAACGCAACAACTGTTACGAAGCTACGTGTTACAAAATGTAGTTTGATGTTTTAATTAATTTCAAAGTATTAATCATGTTATTACTAGTATGAGACAACACTTCTTGACATCGGGTGAGGGTTCAGGTGAGATACCTATAGAGTCGCTCAGCGAATTGATGAAGCCTTGATTATGACGTGCAATCTCGCGCCTTGAAACTGTCCGTATGTTATTACACGTTTTTTTAATGCGCACTTTATTTCGAGCAACTTGGACAGTTTAAGATCAACTGACAAAATAGTGAACGTTATCATTGATATGCGCATATTTTAATGCATAAAAAAATAAACTAATTTACCACTTACGAATACTAAAATATAATAAATACATTAGTGTTTATCCATAGAACTAGAAGACCCTTAAAAATTATTATTAATATGTCGATCTAGACGCTTACTTTTTTACCTTATACTTCACAACATTAATTTGACCAATTACATAACAATGACTACAAACAGGTAACAAGGAACGTATTTATCCGAAGAAAGCCCTATAAGGTGACGGCTATATACGCGCAGCCCTTAAAATCGATAAGCACGAAGGCGAACGCGCTCCGCCTCAGCGCTCGTCGAGCGTCAAGCTAGTAATTGTTACTTTGACCCGAGAGCCGCGCCACCGTTTCAAGACGCTTCCTGCATTGCATGCGAAAAACTATATAGTGTATTATTCGATAGCCTTTCTTATAACGCAACCGCATTATTGATGGTAGACACCCACACGGAATAGCATAATTATATTGATGTGTACGTTTTGTATGTCGTTTATCATTCGTATAGTTACCATAGCATGTGCTCTCTTCGAGTCTACTTTTGATTACATGGTCGTGTGACCAGATGGGTAGATATTTCCCTTATTATTATTATTATTATCCACTTACAACTTCCGTTCTGCTCATTCGGAGTTGCCAGTTAGGAATAAAATTACGTTATGTTAAATACCCCAAGATATTATTAGATTTATTACTATTACAAATCTCAAATGTTATTTCAACAGTGAAATTAATTTCGCCACGCAAACAGCACCTAATGTGATTAATTTACAAATGTCCGAATATAATTAACAGTTATGCATAAAAATTAAAACACATTTGTATTCACGTGTACAGATAAGAGCCGAACAGGTTGAGAATAGTAGTATCCTTGCTTAGCGAGTGTCGTAAGTTAAGCCGGGCGGGACTTGCGACCTACGGCCGTTGCGAACTGGCCGGTAAACTGTGACCGATAGTATTCTGGCGCCTACGATGTCACTATTATAAATACTAGTACAAAAAACGACAATAGGCTCACTCCCTGTTCCATGTCGGGACGTATAACATATCAAACGGCTGTGCATGAGGTGTCATATTATCATTATAACAATGCTCTCGCACAAAGTAGTATTTAACAACAAAGATGAACATGCAGAAGTCGAAAAGTAAGATGTGATATATTAAACCCTGGTACGTGTAGAAGAGTGTCGCGCAGGTCAGCCCCCCGCCGGCGCCACGCGCGCTCCTCATTGTTACGCTTACTTCGCACTTGGGTGCGAACGTTGCGTAATACTTCCTACCGCTCGCGATCGCACTTCGCACCTTTCCGATACACGACATGCCAATTCATCGCCCGATCGATTTATTGTAGAGCACATTTTTTTCTTGTTCTTGAATAATCTTTATGTCATTTAAATATATTTATAAATTTCTGTATATGTCCAGATATTTTTCGATTTATTTGCGTTAAATCTAAGTTATTAATATGCCATAAATCTTGGGTTCGAATGTTATCAAGAGTTACGCGACGCGCACATATTCGATCAGTCTCCGCAGACATTTTTGTACCGAACGTTACATGCTTCGTTCTAAATTAGAACGGGCAGTGTACCTGATGATCACATTGATCACATGAATGTTTTTTTTCGCAAATTCGATACGTGCAGTGTGGTTATGAAATCAAACAATGAAACTGTTTGTAAATGTTCTGAATCTACAACTCTACGACAACCGGCGAGAAATTCATAGGTCTTATGTTTTTATTTTATAAATAGCAATCAATAGACCTCAGTATGATGCCTCACTAGCGGTTACCATTATTTGGAAACATACGCACGCAAGTCTTTAACACTTAATTATTGTTTGCTGAAAAAGTGCATCATTGATTGTTCTACCGAAATGTTGTAACCCACTGTGGTGTTAGCGATCGCAAATGGCAAACTGTGGATTATATGGTAGACGCGAGCGCAAGGTCGAAACGATTGATACGGCGACGGTCACGATCACGAAGCGACAACCGCGGCCACCACGAACAGACCCCAAGGACGCACTGCCGCGACATACATTCCCAATGGGCGCGGTACAGCTAGTTCAATTATCGACTCAGTACACTACTTGCAACATAACAAATGACGGAAGGTATGGTTATCCTGTCGCATCAAGCTAAGGAATAGTTCCAGACAGGATTAGATCGCAAGGTTGAAAAAATTTGTCACGATCACGGAAGGGGAATAAACGCAGCCCGTGTGTGCTATATACAGGCACTCAATATGAAATAAACAACACGTAAGCATTGCTAAAGAAGCTATTCCAATTGCAAATAATGTATTACAAACATGTACATTGGTAATAGAATATTACCTCGTGTTGTCATGGCAACGTCCTCAACAAAGTCTATTCGAACGAACACGAGCTGAACGTGAAAAGCAAGGTTAAAACAATTGATACTACGCCGGTCAATACTACGAAAGCAGCGCGAATTACGACCAACCCCACCACGTGTCCAAGGACGGCGCCGTGACACAGATAATACGTACAGCCCTGAAATAAATAACCCGCTGGTCAGAATAAAGTATTCATAGTGTACCCACGAGGCACTCGGAGGTATATCGCTTCATAAATATTCTTATGAAGCTAGGAAAACGTAAAGGAAAATGTCTCTTGCAATGCACTTTGTATTTATTGAATAGAGAAAACAATAGATTGAAATGGTATTGGTCTCTTTATAAATCAAATAAAACTGAACGAATGCAGTCGTCGTCGGCTACGGAATATATTATCCGTTAACATAGAATAATAATATTCTGAGTGAACAATGAATGGCGATGTTGATAACAACGGCAATTGTTGATTTGTCGTTTTAACAGAGCCGACCAATCAGTAGATATCTAGTCGTCCAATCGAATGCAGCGACCGAATTTGCGGGCCAATAGATAAGACGCGAGTTTCCCGCGTTTCAGTTTCGCGCTATTTTTCTTAAAGAATTCGGGGCAATAATTCGTTTCCACTGCCACTTTTGTTATGATAGCGTAACTATGCAAGGAAAATACAAAAGACGTGTCGTCGAAAAGAAAATTCGTAAGTCAGTGTAGGTGAGCACAATGAGCAGCGACAAAAATAAAGGCCGTTTATGTAGATTTATGTCACGATCTATTTCGGGAGTCGGTGGCACTCGCGTGAACTTGGTAGAGGAGCGGCTGCGCGCGCGGCGTTAAATAAACACGCGACGAGGAAAACTACGGCGAATTTTGTTTGATAACAGCGAGCATTGTTACTCATCTGTGTAAATTATTCAGATATTCTTGATGTCTTTAATCCATGCTGTTTTGCATGTAAAGGATAAAAATTACATTATATTATTGTGTATTTTATCTGTTGATATTAGGTTTTGGAGATATATCGTTTTTTATCTATGATTATTACCATTAATTGTTAGGCTTTATAAAACATCGGATATGATATGATAATATGGCAACACCCACTTTAACTATGTATATAATATATTTATTTTTAAATTATATTTAATTATCAATGTCAGGTAGATAACAGATGATATTCATGTGTTTGAAAGCAATTACATCTAAGGGAAGCGCATAAATACATTGGCCGATTGATAATTTTTGTAGATACTAATAAGATCTAGTGATTCTTAGTATTGTTGGGCCGGCGGAGCTGCTAAACTGCATTGTGGTCAACGTATAAATATTATGAGGTCGACGACTCGCCTGTAGATTGTTGGCAGAGGCGCGGAGTGCATGTACGCCATTAACGATTCGATTGTTTACCTAACTTATCGATAATTTCGTGCATTACGATATAGTCCATTTGAAACAGTATATTCGACCGGTATAAAGCCTTGCAATCATTGATTTCTTTATTGCTACCTGTATACCTAGATGTAGGTTATTCTATAATAATTTGACACGTATCTTAATATCCACCTAGAGGGGACTGTTAGAAATTGGCTATAGGCTTTAAATTTATTGTTTGTTAGATCTCTTTTGAAAAGGTGTTAGAATAAAACAAATATAAGACTTGAGCCTAATTTTAATTAAAATTGACGCTCATTTTATTTTAGTGCAAGAGGAAAAAACATTATTGGCCTAAAGGAATTTCTGTAAATTAAAATAATTTACAGCAATATATACATATTTGTTGACTCACGGTGCGACTGGTCCACCAATTTAAGGTCACTCAGCGAGCTATGGAGAGAGCTATGCTCGGTGTCGCTCTAATGAAATCTAAGACAGGGAACTAAAGTTATCGACATAGCCCATAGGATTAGCAAGCTGAAGTGGCAGTGGGCTGGTCACATCTGTCGCAGAACCGATAGCCGCTGGAGCAGACACGTTCTGGAGTGGAGACTGCGACTTGGCAAACGTAGCGTAGGATGCATGGATGGATGGATGCGAAGAGCTGAAGATCGAGCTCAGTAGCGTGCTGTTGGAGAGGCCTATGTCCAGAAGTGGACGGGAGTAGGCTGATAATGATGATGATGATGATATATTAGTTATTGAAAACGTCTACCAAATTACATTCTATTCGTCTAAGTTACCTATTTAAATATGTATGTATGTGTATAAATACAAAATAAGTTACAACTGAAAGTTTTCAAAGTACAGTTCGCATTGTCAAGTTTTTATAGCCTCCGAACTATATACAGATACGGCGCCACCTGTTGGATTGCGAGCGGGATGGCCTCTTTGTTAGCTTTCCGTTTTATCAGTGTACCCCCAAAAGTTTTCTTGTAACGCAGCCAATCCAATTCGCAACATCTGTTCAATACAACGCCGCCGCGCAATACATTGTACGCTTTCAGTGTCGCGTCATAAAGGCGATAATAGTGTATACGGCGTTGAACTTGGCAGCGACTTGGTGACTTACTGCTATCGCGATAGACGACAATTTGCAGATACTAAGATACCGTTTTGTAGCGTTGCTAACTTTGAAACATATGTGTTTTTATGGTAGTTTATGTTAGTGTTACAATATATGTTGCACGACATTCGAGACTGCTTTCTTTTAATACATTGAAATAATGGAAATCTACTTTATTTAATTACCTATGTTACAAATACAAAGTATTCATTTATGTACTTACTACAAGTCTCAAAAGTTATGCACAATAAAAGGTAAGACGTGTCACGTGATTGACAACTAAAAGCGAATAATCCATTGAATCGTTTTAATCGTGTTGATTTATAAAAATAAAATGAATCAAGGCTATCCAATCTATATTTACTGTTATCGAAAACGGCCGTCAAGAAAATTGTATAGGAATCGAACGTTTTCAGGCGCGTAGATAGATTTAACTTGATCACGTGTATCACCCGTACGTACAGAGTACAGAGGTGTCGGTTGGCGTGTGTGAGAGCGAAATCCCTTTACAAACACACGTACATGTACCGAACCTCGCCCGCCGCCCACTCGCGCCCGTCCACGAGACGCTTACCAAGAATCAGACGTATCACACTCCAATAAAGGTACTAGATGATAATAGATTATGGAAGGCGCCAGATAATAAAATCTACTCGTTCTGCCACCGCCCTAATAAAGTGCCAAGTATTAGACCTATGTACGTGTAAATACGATATATGTATAGTGTATGTTCGTATATTGTCAATGTAAATGTATACGATATATCTAGGACTTCCAAGGCTGAAGATGCGTCTAATGAATCTCCAATGTGATTCCTGTTCAAATGAACTAAGAAACTAGTCAGCACGACAAAAACCCAAGTAATATGAGTATTATGGATAAATTACAGTAAGTCATCTAATGTAACATCACCAAGAAACGTTATTGAAGCTGATTACGAATGAGCACGTCTCGGCCGTACGTTCGAGTCTTTATGGCTATAACGCGGTATTCCGTAAGTCCTAGCGCCGTTACTGTAAAGATGTCATACAGCTAATCAAGGTTAGCGATTTCAAGGCCAAACTTCTTTATGCCGCCTGTGTTTTAATTTAAAAACTTTAATCGGGACAAAATCGAACCGAACCGAAAAACAAAGGAGCGTCAGTTGTAGCAACTTTAGTGAAAGACATATTATTTATATCCAGTATTGGACAGTATGATGATGATAGGGATACACGCACTTGGCCAGCGTGGCAGACTATGGCCTGAACCCTCTCAATATGAGAGGAGACCCATATTCCAATAGTGGAATTATAATGGGTCGATAAATGAAGTAATAACCAATTATTGAATCATAATTATCGTATGTAACTTTGTGTCGATCTTAACGAATAAAGCGTATACTTTTCACCGTGCGTATACACCGTCATTCATTCATTACGTCGATAATTACACGAGTCTCAATCGAGGAGGGAATGACGTAGCGCGATCTCAATCGGCGCCGTAATCGTTTCCGATAGTACAACATCCCTCGGGCTTGTTAAACGAGCTGTTAAGTTGAGCCATTAGCCCACCGGCGAGACGCGGATGGCCCGATACATTAATAAGTGCGCTAGATAATAATTTCGCGTGACGTAGTTTTGACGAAATGATATATGTACATATGTAGATATATCGCACGGTTCGTATATTGCTGTTTATGTGCGCGTGTGATGATGTGTACAAGGATCAAGCCAATTGCGCGATTAATTGAATATCATGGATTTGACGTCATGCACGAGAATGCACGCATATAAGAGAACATTTATGTGGGGTTTTTTGCAATTTATTCAAATCTTTCACAAGAATGTTACTTTATACGTAGTTGTAATGTTATAATGGCAATAGGCACATCCCCTATTCCACGATAGGTGTATAACAGATGAATCGTGAGTGTACTACACTTCTTTGCCTACCTCTTCGAGTATATACAGACGCGATATTGTGTATGTGTGTAATGTTATACGGTCCAAGAATAAATGTGTACTCACGTCCCGCGATAAGTTCTGGAGCGACGAGCCCGTTGAGGTCGGGCTCCTCGCCGTACCAGAAGATCCAGAGCTCCTTGGAGGCGCGGAGGGAGAGCGGCGGCGGCGCGGACATGCCGACGTCGATGTCGAGGGGCTGCGGCGCCGGCACGCGCCGCCACACGCACAGGATGTCGCCGGCGAGGCAGCGCGCGTAGCTGCTGATCACCGGGTCCGCCAGCGGCGCCGCCGCCCCCTCCTCGCAATCGCCGCCGCCGCTCGTCTCCCCCCATACGAGCTTACGCCATTTTATGCCATACAGCTCCGTCTGGGAACAAAATAAATATTATATATTAAGCCGTCTGATGTTGATAAATTCCTGAACGGTAGCTACGTAAAATACGTAAAATTAATTTTCCCTATCCATATGTTAGATTTACGCTAACATATTTTGACACAGAACTCTAATATTATTATAGCACAAATTGTTGACAAATAACGCCTTAGTGACAAAAGATTCTCGATCAAAATTCTTGCACGATAGTGTTAAATAATTACGACGTATTTAATATGTATGATTATTTTCCTAAAGATAACGACTCAGCATATATCGTAAAAATAACTAATCATTATGGTAATAAACATTATGTTATAAACAGTGAAAATCTGGTAGATAAACGTCAACAAGTGTTAAGGCAGCCCGACTCCGGATGAAACGAGCGAAAGCCACCGAAAACGCCGGCGTATTGTTAACGCGAGACAATTACCGTTTAATTTGAGAAACTTTTGCATATCCAACTTGCACAACTTTCAACCAACTAACTAGGTTTTAAATCTTATGTCCGATGCGACTATGGAGGTAATTAAATGTTATTAAATGAGATAAAAGCAGGGATAGCCTAGTGGTTAAGAATTCAGCCCCTCACCCCGGGGGTGCTGGGTTCAAACCCACGGCGCGTACCTCTTTACAAAAGTGCGTTTTAAGTTTAAATATCACTTGCTATCATCTTAGAAA
>DWDT01004476.1:0-11222 GCA_018245595.1 Microceris scylla | reverse complement strand
GTACAATCATTACACAAAATTAGGCTATTACATTTTGAAAGTATTACACAAGTGTATATTATACATTAAATACCTACCTATTTATATGGATTCTTTGACCGGACCACACCATTACATTCCAACCTGGAGTAAATAATCTTATTTATAATAAATGTGTTTCTGGATGGGAATCAAACCCACAACCCATGGCTTAGTAGTTAAATTCACAAATCACTGAATGTTGAGGCCATCAAAGCTTGCACACATTGTAATTTTAAGGTCCTGTATAGTAAAAGATATTTGAACATATATATGTATAGTACATTATAATGTCTTAAATACTTTAATTGGTTGAGAGGTCATAAGAGTGACTGCTGATCAGGAGGTCCTGGGTTCAAACCCTGGGTCGGGTACTGTTGGATTTTTCTCATTTAGAATTTCTAGTAGCAACTTGGAGTTAGGATCTGTGCCCATTGTATACCAATAGGGTCACCACCTATTCCATGAGATGTAAATGTAATTGGTGATCCATGGGATTGTGTACTACACTCCTCTGCTCACCTCTTCGGGGATTATGGGTGAGAAGTTATGTTTTTATATTAACTTCTGCTTTCAACATAATACTTACTCTTAGTTTATTTAATGTAAGTTGATTGTGTATTGCCTTAAAAATATCACAGGAATCATACTGGAAAAATGTTATCACAAGGGCCCTTTCCATGTGAGGCCACAAAGCAAAGGGCCACTTAGTCCACACCTTGTTTAGTTTCACCGTTGATTCTATCAATATTATGATTCTGTTGAGTGTGTTCCAATGGTAAATATTATAATCATAATCATCGACCTCTATCAGTTGGGTGTTTGTTAAAGGGGAATTATAAAACGATCGAATAAAAAAAAATTAACGACTCATGATGACATACTGTTTTAATCACTTGAGCGGTATGAATTTAAGTAAGCGAAAAATTAATTAAACTAATGACGAATATTAATTAATAATAAAACGCAAAACGAGTTTACAAAAAGTGCAAACACATTACATTGCAAACACTCCTAACCATACGAGATATATGAAAATAATGTAGTACGGAATTGTATATTTTTAAAACGTCTACAAAAACATCCTTGATTGAAAATGTCAGACGATTGTTAGGTGGTACGAAGTTCGCCGGCTCAGCTATTGGCATATAAAATAATGTATTCATATTACCTAACATTTAAAAAAGTATTAAATAATACCAAGTGCTTCATGATATTAATGTATGATATTGCAGACGTGTCGTGAGGAAAGCCATCGCACGCGTCTACATTGTATATCATCAGAAGATGAAGGTAAACCTTCGAAACCACTACAAGAACAAGAAGTACAAGCCCCTGGACCTCAGGCCCAAGAAGACCCGTGCAATGCGTAAAGCACTCACCAAGCATGAGGCCAAAATTAAGACACGAAAGGAAATACGAAAAAAATCTCTGTTTCCTCCTAGAGTTTACGCTGTTAAGGCTTAATTACATTCTTAATTGAGAACTATATTTTATTTATTCCCATCATTCTACGTAAATAAGAGCTGCGACTTGTGCCAACAAGCTATACGTAATGCGCTTCTCCCGCCTCATTTCGAGTTACTTTCCTCAAATATTCTTTTATAATTAATTTTTAACAATATTTTCGTTATACATTGAATTTAAATATGAGAGACATACATAATATTGATTCAATAACGGTTAAAATCACTATCAAATGTTGTTATATTATTACAAAAGAAATGCATAGATTGTATTCAGGTAGATTTTCAATATAGCAAAATATCACTGTTATTCTAAATTTTGACTCCAAATAGAAAGTCTATCACTTATTAACCACTTTAGATTATACTTTATGCAAATGATTGAAATTTGAAAGTTTTAAAATAATGAAGATATTGTGTTAAAATACTAAAAACAGTGATTCGAAAGTTGAATTCGAAAAATTCTCTTTATTTTTTAATCATTTTCATCACTGAAAAATTTTTAAAAATTGGTCTTAATGAACGTTTAAACATAATAATAACATGGTTTCTTAATCATTAATAACCTTTGATAATATAATTCAGCTTTCTAAAATTTTCTTACAAAAATATAATCATTAAGGTGCGTTTCCACCAGAGATGTGCTAGACTGCTGAGCGATGCGAGGATGCGTAACGACGCTGTGAAGCGGTGCACAAATGAGCGATGCGAGCATGTGTAGCGAGCTCTTTCCAGATAAGAGCGAGCGGAGTGAGGTATGGTGGAGGGGCGCGCGCTCGCCTCTGCTGCTACCAGTATCTCGCTGGTATCCATCCTTAGCACACATTCTTCGCCCACATCGCTCACTCTCGCCATCTATTTTGTACGTAGAGAAACCTCACTCCACTAAGTCGTTTCCACAGAAGCTGTACTGAGCGAGGCTAGGTAAATGAAGGGATCCTATTGGTTCTTAACAAACACATCAGTCACGACGCATCCTCACACATCCCTTAGGGTGCCCTAAGGAGGACCCAACCCTTAAAGGATATCTATAAAATGTAATTACAAATAGCTCAAATTGAAGAATATATATGTATTTATATGTCATAAAATTAAAAATATTGTTTTTTAGTTTTAAGTAGATGTGAAATAGGAAGATATGTATTTAGCAGTAACATTTTAAATTGAACAGATACAATGTTAACTTGAACAATGTAGTATCGTAAATATAGCCTGAGAAATAATATAATCTGAGATGTTTAAGGACAAAAATATTATAATTTTTGGAAAATAATTATGAATAGTCATCATCTTCATCTTCTTCCTGCTTCAGTCCAGTGGGAGGAGGAATATAAGGTTGTGGTGTTCCATCAGTGCCGGCTAGACCTTGTTGCTGTAACAACAGCCACTGCTGTTGTTCCTGCTTTGCCTGTTCTTCTCTAGCCTGGAGTAGCATAAAAACAAAATTTTTAGGGTTTTTTGCTAAATATTAATACTGTCACGTTAAATTTTTGTAAATATCCATAATTGTGACCACAGATGTATATATCAGCCATATCAATAAAATGTATTAGTAAATAATTCGACATTAATAGGCTATCATTTTTGTAATTTTATTTAACTGTTTAATGATCATGATGCAATAAAAGAAAACTAAAGATGATCTTTTTATGGTTATCACAGGAAAATTTAATTATAATTGATAATTGAGTGATAAGAATACATATCTTAGGATGTCTCCAAATACAGCCACATGGTACTCAATCTCAAAGTAAGTGTCAAAAGAGTTTGTGTTGTGGTAACCAAATGGCTTACAAAATGCATAACAAATTGTACTTGTCTTCATCTTAAAATATTGATCATGGGTGGGACTTGAACCTACAAGCCATAGTGCAACAGTCAGGTTCACTAAACACTACAGCTAAAACAGCTAACTGTTTATTTTGTCATAAGTAAAATGACAGTGAGAGACTTTTCATTAGTTTGGGTAATTTCCATCAAGTGAGATTGCAACCAAACATGAAGCTATTTATATATATACATATTATTGATGAAAGAAGTCATATGATTCTGCTTCCTTAATCATTTCTCAATGTTGTGATTTATTTATCATTAATCTAATTATTACATTGTATATATTGTTGTATAATTTAAAAGCTTATAGTCTTCAACAGCAATATATTATTGGGTGACACAATGTTACATTTACAGATGATTATCATCTATTAAAAATAACTCATAAATGAGTATGATGGTAGTGTGTTCACATATCAGCAATGTGTATCTTCATGACGAAGATTGGCTGCATAAGCTACATACGAGTATACCAACACAGTTGGAAATAAAGCAGTTGCCAAGGCCAAAATTGGTTACACTATTACTTTACTATTAAATGTTTCGTGAGTGTTTATACACATGATTATAAATGTACCGGCTTAACTCACGTACGTTTTGCGGGGTGGCCCGACTAGTTTCGGACCTGTACGAGGTCCTTCCTCATGAGCTTCCGGCGGAATATATAAGTTAATAACCGAAGTTCACTATTCCTTATTTAAAAACCAAAAAGAAATACAGTTAATTTCTAAACAAAATCCCAAGTGCGTCATTATGAAAGGTCCCTCACGCCGTAAATTTCACAAATCTTTTAATTTTTGAATATCGCATTATGTAATAGAAGAATAAATGTAATATTGCAGTATCCTTTGTCAAGCGTAATGCGATCTTTATGATTTTACAAAAAGGATATTTAAATTTGGTAGGATTCCAACTGGATGTCATGCCAACAACTTTCCGAACGGATTTATGCCTTTACATTTACACATGCACCGCAAAGGTGTGTTTTTGTATGCCATACTCGTATTTCTACTATTGAATAAATATAAAAATGGTAAACTTTTCTTTCAATTCGCAGCACTGTCTTTTATTAATATAATCTTCATAAACGTTTCAACTGAATCTGTACATGTAGTTTTGAACTTTTGTTTTAATATTTTTATTGGTTGCTAATAATAACCAATTGTGGTTAATATAGTTGGTTAACATAATTAGATTATTATTAACGATTTCAATAATAGAAATATATTAATTAATGATTCCATCATTACTAAAGTGTCTTCTTTTTAATTTCTTTGTTAATTTCATTTACGACTCAAAACGTAAAATACATTTATACCATCCGTGACTATGTTTTTTGTAATACCCCGACGAATTACTACTCACTAAATTACAGCCGTGCTTTTCATGGCAATAATTAAAATTATTCAAAATTCTATAATTATATTTCATGTCATCTATACATATAATTAAAGTGTATCTAATCGCTGTTTGTGCACGCTAATCTCAGAATCGGCTTATCCGATTTGAATAATGTTTTCAGGGTTATATTACGATGGGCTTCACTTAACATTTGGTCTTTTTCTGATGTGAATAGCGTCTTTAAAATTGCTTCCACAAGGACGCAAACCAAAAAAATGTGTGATAACAAAATCGGGCGATACAGTTTCGTGTTGTAGCTATATATCTATCATCCCCACTCAAAATTCAATTATACCACTGGATAACTAAAGAATCAAAGAATTCATTACGATAGGTAAGTACTGTAAAAAGTCGCGCGCGGTGGTGGGGACAGCCCCGCCATTTTGAACGCAATTTTGATGCGTATCGAGATTTCCATTTAGTATAACTTTGGATTCGGTGAAGCTACGAGGTTCATTTAAGTTTTAATCGCCAGCTCTTGTCAAAATCTATCGATGATATATATAATATTAGTAACAAATTATGACTGTGAATATACTGTCTTAAAATAAAAAAACATAATGTCGGCCTATACGCGTCGGAAAGCCAATTCAAAAACAAGAATCGTAAACGGTTGGAAAGGGCATCTCAACAGCAATCGAATGATACCAATAAAACTAAAAAATAATGAATGCAGCCTGTCGGCTGAAAATCGTCGTTGATTCTGTCGAATCAACGACGATTTTCGGGACGTTATTCACATACAAGAAACGGTCGTGTCTATAACACAGCCACACCCCCTTTTTTCATTTAAATCGATTAACAATAAAGAAGTTATGTCAGTTTATGTCAACCTTCACTCAACATATGTATCAAGAAAAATAGATCATCATATTAAATAGGGTTCAACGTATGCGGCCCTGCAGTTAGGTTAGGTTAGATTAGCCCGTACGAGATCGAGGACACAGCTAATTTCATAATATGAAGGATATATTAAACAGAGTAAGTTAAACACTCTTTCCCAGAATCCTGCAGGAAAAACGACGAGCAACGGCCCAAACGCAAGACTATGCTAATTTGTGGGTTCCGTTCCATAATAATAGATAGAAGTTAAATGTGAAGCTCAACACCGAACTAACTGAAAAATCTCATTTCCAACGAATATATGAGACGTTACGTCAAGTAAATCAACTCAAGGGTTTACAATAGCTGGTCAGCCTATTGCCATACACTAGACACAATGCAATGCTACTACTGAAAATTTCAAGATAGGAAAAACTCAATAATACCTGTTTTGCTCGACCTGAGGATCGAACTCAGGACATCTTTATTAGCTGGTGCACTTGCAACTATTAGATCAGAGAGGTAGTCACAAGATGATGCTGTAATATTTAAACTGATGATTAATGACTAAGAACAATTGTTACGAGGATAACTATTGAAACAGAGACTGATATGTTACTAGCTGTTACATTAAGGAAACTATTCGAAAAATTAAGTCGTACGTAGCCATCTTAGTAGGTTAAAGATGTCGTCGATCTCAATTAGACAAAACATCGTCCGCGATAGGTCGGTGATTCTCGACCAAAAAGCAATGATGTAAAACAAAGTAGACACACATGCTTGACAGAGATTTATGTTGCAATCCCGAAGGTGAGAGGCGCGTGGCGTTGACGGAACACGGTGAGATTTGTCGACGCCGCCCGGCTCAATCTCTATCAATCAACTAGCAAATAATACAACAATGAGATGAAAACTCTTTCTCTTCCCATATCTGCAACGCAACTTAATCGCTATCGTCGGATCTATTTCTAGGACAATTCGTGAGTTGCATTTCGTCTATATAACCTGAGTGTGATATTCATTCATCGTCATTATCATCATCATCATCGTCATGATCGGTATCGTCATGATCGGTATCGTCGTCGTAGTCACGGTATTTGTCATCATCAGCATCAACCTTTTTATCGTTCTACTTTTGAAAGCGGGTCTCGTCCCAAAATGAGAAGGGATAAAACTACGTATTTCATATTCATTCATTCAGCATTTATACCCTATGCCAAAAGTCAAAAGTCTAATCACAGATGGGTAGCCACAGTTAAGGATTAGTTGATTTCCTTTGTCTATCTGGCCATTTTTATTTTAAACTGAGAGTAACACTGCTTATTATCGACAGAACTAAGTTCCACGGCAGAAATAATTATTGACAAAGTCTTACAGTCTATCAAATTATGTGAACTCATAATATATGTAGATTAAAGAAAATATTATAAAAAATGCTAGAAAAAAAGTTCTGTAATTAAAATTACTTTGATATATTTATGATTTCTTATTATATCATAATTTCTTTTTCGTTATAAATGAAAACAACAGTTTCTATAACTATTTAAATTCGAATCAATTTAACAAATACTATTTAAATGGAAATGACATTTGACAAGGGAGAAGGACTCAACGGATTTTCCAATATATCTGTCTCTCGCAATCTTGCAAGAGCTTAGTTCTTTCAGCTCGAAAGTTCCGTCTAATGCATTTTTCATTTTATTTTCTTGAGAAACTCAGACAATTCTTAAATCCGGAATGTGATAAATTAATATTATTGTTTTATTCAAAGAAAATTTTTTTTCAGGTCTGTAAGGAGAAAGATGTTAAGAATTCGATGCTATCTCACTATCCCGTAACAGACTGGTGCGCTATTTTAATAATAATAACAATATACATTTAAGTAATAAACCAACTTCCAACTCGTTGGATCACATATCATATGAGACCTAGACAAATCGTACCACATCTGAACAGAGTACTATGTATGTGTAGCAGTACAGATGCTCGGCTACAGAAGCTCCACCCGCAATAGAAATTTTTGGCCATAATCTTCTTGCTGGACATGCGGTTTGGAGATCGCATGTCGCGCCGCCTAGTCTGTCGACCATGAGGGATTTCAGCTGTGTATAGATAGAAATGCTATCGTACGATCAGTCGGTCGCACGAGCTTCATCAGTTGTATGGCAGGAAGCACTATAAGCTGATGACGTTGGCTTAGACTCTTACGAATGAGCTTGGAACCCTACTACACCCGCTAGTTCCACATTAAATATATTGATATCCGTTTTCATATAAATTAATCATATCCCCAGTGTCAATCACGTATGCGTAAACAAGTAATCTATTTTGCTTTTATTGGTCCTTTGAATATATTCCCTTTGCCCTCGTTTCTTATCTAGTCCACATTCACGTTTATTGTCAGTTTCAACCGTGTACACACTAATCCATTATACCTGTGCGATGCGACCTTATATTTTCGTTATTCTAATATTGTTTTTCTCCAGACTATCACGTTGTGTAATAAAACTAGGTTAGACTGTGTTTAACATCAATGTATCTGAGAATTTAACGCTTGTGAACATATTTATTTATTATACAGTACACTTATCATAATAGTCATCGCGCTCGTCGGTGTCATCATTATTAACATCATCAACAAATTCACTGTCACCGTTATCATCAACATTGTCAACGCTGTCATCATCATCAATCCTTTATTGATCCGTTGGACACCAGTCTTCATCCGATGCATATATGTATTCTGACGATCAAACATACATAGAGTTGGTACAAATAAAAGAATTTTTCAAAATAGCAGTATTAACGTTGTGTAAGATATTTTAAACTGCTTGTTTGCTTCTGAAAAATACGGCGTTTCACAATGTTGCTTATTTAACCAGTAAATACGGGTCGTATTGAATTTTCGTGTTGATGTCAGTCTCCTCGTGAGCAGCGCTTAATCGCTTGCTATCCGCTACAAGGCACTTTGGAAAATATCAGGATTTTTATTAAATTTTATATTCTACAAATATTGAGATATTTTACCGAGTGCCACACAATTTTTTAACATTATATACGAGCAATCGATTCTATTTATTATCTTCGAATGCAAATGCATAATCAAATAACTCGGCGTGGCCAACAAGCACGTTAAATCTTTTAGGATAGATATGTATATTTGGAACTCGGCTCTCCCTACTAGCCTACCCTATGAAGGACCTTACATGACAATATAACCTAGAATAATAAATATTTTTATTTAGTTTATCAACTGAAGTGCAAGTTTATTTTTTACTTCCCTATTTCCTGAAATTATACTAAACTAATTAATACTTTTCGAACATAGTTGAACATATTCGATAAATACAAACGCTGTTGCAAAAACAATCAAAATTATCACCATTATTCATAACGTTTTAAGTACTTTTGTTGGGTGTAGTTAAAGAATGGAGATTACACGAATCAGAAGTACGTACAGAGATTTTACACGAGATAATTCCCTGAGTGATGCTACTACGAGCTCCGCTGCTTACTTGCTGCCGGAACTCACGAAATTATAAAACTTTTTCTTGAACCGAATCCTTAAAGCGCCGTCTGGACTCAGTTGGCAGAATACTGCACAGGTTTGCTTATATGTAGCTAAATGAAATTATGACCGGCTGATCGTGGTGTCGCGTAGCCTACCTAGGTACGCCTAAGTGCCCTGACCAGCAACGGGCATCAGCGTAGGCGGTGCGAGAAGCTGCGATCTTCAATCTACTCGTGAATTTACGAATCTAAGATGGAATTTACGGGCAATCAGATTTCTATCAATCATCAAAAGCGACCAATGTGAATGTTACCCGAATAGGTGTATTTAAACAGGACTTGAACTGATTTAACTGAATGTCAAGTGATTGTGGTTGTGGTAAGTGGGTAGGACAGATTGATTTAACTAAACTAACTTTGCAGATACATACATATGTATATTGATTTAAAGCAGTCTCATTAGTAACCGTTGTCAGTGAAAAAAAAATTTAATATTACTTATATATACACACCTAAATATTTAAAACAAAAACCATACTATATAATTTATATCGATAGGTTAAACGTATAAATGATCCAAAGCATCAATTCATAAACCAACAAACATATTTCTTATACAATCATAACTCGTGAGAGCTTATGGAGATTAAAATTGTATTCATTATTATTTGAAGGGAAATAGGGCTGTCCATTATTCATTGCAGTGTTTAAAAATGGCGGCTGCTTCCATTTATCAGTCTCAGTTACTGAAATCAAACTTCTCCGCACAATCTATCACAGGTACTAATGGTTTCACTCCGAACGTTACGCAAAGCGTGTAGTGGCCTGTTGTTTATGTACATGGTCTAAATTGTAATAATAAATAAATTAATGTACAATAATTTCTAAATGTCTTTGAATTATATGTACCTACATTCCAAGTGCCTTACGGAGTAGACAGAGAACACCGGGTGCCAAATATCATTATCTTTACATAGCTTCCGCGTCTGACACATTTATCACGTTTTTCATAGTTCTATGAAACATTAGAATTAAAGGTGGGAAGTTAAAATTAAGGTATTGAAGAGCATTTAGTTGTTAAAATACGTCTAAGCAAAATTCATTTCTGATCTGTTGGTCTTGAATCATATTAGACTCGTCTGGTTTAATTAATATGACTTTATTATTGTATTCCAAGAAGTGATAGGAATATGAAGGATTTAATTCTGTTCATCATCATCATCATCATTATTAGCCTACTCCCGTCCACTGCTGGACATAGGCCTCTCCAACTGCACGCCACTGAGCTCGGTTTTCAGCTCTTCGTATCCAACCACTGCCAGCCACTTTGCGTATATCGTCACTCCACCTAGCTGGAGGGCGTCCTACGCTACGTTTTGTTTTCAATAATAAAAGTCATTTTAATATTATATATTTGTCTTTACATATATATTTTTTCAGGCTCTGTCGTTAGTTATAGGTACTATCTAGACATTAATAATTTTAATTAAATATTTCCTATTATAATGTATACGGGAGGTTTTGGGTTCAAATCCCGGGTCGGGTACTATTGGATTTTTCTAACTTAGAATTTCTAATAGTAACTCGGAGTCTGGATTTGTGCCAGATGTATGGCAAAAGGCTCAGCACTTATTCGCTCAGCACTTAAATGAGAAATATTTTCCGGTGTTTTCGGAAACTTAGATGATCCCAAAAAATCGCTTAAAAGTCATTATTATTGTTCGGATGTAGCTGCGAAACTTTTTTTGGGATTTATTTTATTTTCATTAATTTATTCGACATGTATAGTCGACATTGGATAGGGAATGTTTACACAGCGTAACAAGATTTTAATAGAACGCAGCTGAAATACAATTGTATTTTAAAACGGGATAAAATAACATTTTTTTATTTTGTAACACGTATTTTTATTTTATTGTATAACACAATTGTATTGTTAGCCGGTTCTGCAGTTTGTTTGCTAAAATCGGTAGGTGCGAATTTTAAAAGTGTGATATTAATTGTTTCTCGTTTTACACGTGCGAATTATTATTGAACAGGTGTTTGCAGACTGTACACATTTGGAATAAACGTAACTTCACGTCTGTAATCCCCGAAGAGGTAGTCAGAGGAATGCAGAACACTCCCACGCTTCACCGGTTACGTTTACGTCCCACTATGGAATAGGTGGTG
>DWDT01004475.1:0-11222 GCA_018245595.1 Microceris scylla | reverse complement strand
GCGCGCCATGGGTTTGAACCCGGCACCCCCGGAGTGAGGGGCTGAATTCTTAACCACTAGGCTATCACTGCTTTTACCCGGGTATTATTTTATTGGTTATCATATTTTGGTGCACAATAAACATCCTAATATTATTACTACAACCCATGAGGCGTGATGTTCTTATTGACCATAATTCTTAGTAGTTCAATAAGTTCAGGAACATTGACTTCACAGAAATATCGTACACGAGTGTGTATCTTGATGACAAAAGCAACGATGTAATGGATTAAACTTCAGCCGCCCTCTCCAAGTGTCTGAGTGGGACGCGACTCTGGCTTTACTAACTTATGTTTTTAGCGTTTTTCAGATTAAATTTCATTTGATGCACTGATGTAGAACAAAGACTCTATAGAACATGGGCTTCCTCTCCAAATGAAAAGAGTTAAGGCAGTACTATGCCACGCTGGAAATTCGGGTTAGCAGAGTTGTCCATAATATCCTCGAAAGCACAAGCCTGCCAACTCGCACTTGACCAGTATAGATACCTTCGCTATCTTTTACACGGCCAAGAGTGAAGCGATAAATGCTGATGAAATCAATGCTTTTAAAATATGCCACCAATTTTTAGTAAGTGACATCCTTAATACAGACATTATATTATATTATTTAGTTGAACAAATATTAGTGTAGATTTTATGTACACAAAAGTCCTGTTTCGATCCCTACTAAAACTAAGGAAGCCGTGCTTAACCGGAAGTACGTTAACAGAACAATTGGGGAAATGAACCGGGACGTGATTTCCTTTTCTTATTTTCCTAAACTATAGAGGAAATTCATACGTAAAGACTTTTAGAAAATCTTTTGACCTCACAATCCTTAACAACTTCCTTAATACTTAGAACTTGCTACAAAATTATAATCTAGCCACAATCTCGGCTGATCCACTGGGACAGTATTGCTTATTCACAATGTGATTATGTAAATCTAATTCGGAAAATTCACTGTAGTTTGGTTGCCAACGGCCCTGACCGTTCGGCCTACATTGCGGGAACCAGGAGACCCAAAAAGCAGAAGGGTTCGAATTGTAGCGTTGCCTGGAATAGAACTCCAAGAATTAGTGTCCGTGACTTGAAAGTACAATGGTTTTAATAATATATGTATACAAAATAGCTATTTTATCCAGTATATTTTGAAGTAACAAAACCTCCAGCATATTTTGATATCCTTTTCATCAATATAAAACACAAAAAAAGATGGAGTAAACTTTATTAACAGTATTATGAAGCCTGAAGGCAGTTCAGCCCTCCGCAGTGGAGAGCACTCAAAGAATGAGGCGCAAAACAATTCTGTTTACCCATACATTTACAAAACAGTGGCTTTATTTATAAAAAGTCATATTTATAAAAGTAGGTAATTAATTACTCTTTACTAAATATAAATGTTTTTCTAACAATATTTTTAAACATTTCATCGCTCCACTGTTAAACATGGGGCTCGTGGCGGATAGAGAAGTGATAAACGAAGAAATTATTGGCATTTGGTGATCTCTGCCTACTCTCTAAAAGACCTAGCGTCACAATAATAATACTAAAAGTAACTTTTTTATGTAGCACTTCTGTTAAACTGTTCATTTAAGATTTTCCACTTAACCTTTGCTGTACATAGTGTATTCTGCACCAAGCCTGCATAGCTTAAACTCATTAAGGCTCCAGTCTAGGCATGAATCTTCTGAAGACGGAGCGCTCAAGCATACGTTACTCTGCTCTTCTACTCAGGACGAGAGAATAGAGGATTTAATAGCCTGTCCGCGTGTCTTACATGCGCATGCATCTCGCCAGTATAAGATCTATGTAGCTCCAGTTACCTGAGATTTATTAAAATGCCTGTAACAATCTTGTAACGGATAAAATTTATAAAAACAAAAGTTTGAAAATTCCGCGTTATATTCTGAATACAAATAAGTAAATAACGGTGATAGAATTCTCTGAAACAGAGGCACATGTATGAGGAGAGTGATAGTTATAGAAACACATTAGGTCGCTAAGAATAGAAATATGAGGCACTCGGTGTTCTCTGTTTACCCCGTAAAGAACCTGTCATGATTGCATAATAAGAATAAGACGTGAAGGCTCAATAAAGTCCATAAATGAAATAAAGTTCTATTCCGAACATGTAGTCGATACGTTGCTCACTTTGAGGCGTTTGTTGTAAGTGCGAACTGTTAGCACTAAGACTGACCGCCAAACCTCTTAACTGACCAGATATACTCCAATATGGCTGCCTTTGCGGTTCTCGTATGTTGATATCTTAGCTAAAGATCTGACCTTTGACCTTTTTTTCAAGTCATTGCTCTTTGGTTCATAAATATCAAACTCCAGGATTTTTTGTGGATTTTCATTATATATGTACATTTTCAGTCGCCCTCGGTCCATTACACCTGGCATGAGTACATAATAATAAAAACGTAAATAACTAGCTGAAATCTAATCCGCAATCTTAGTGTGGGAATTATGGGTAAACACCCCTTAGGGAGACCTATGTCCAGTAGTGGACTTAGGCTGATGATGAAGAAATAAGCACCAGTAGACAGTAGTACGAGGCTACAGTAATACGCTACATATCCATATTATTGGGCGCCCCGCTCTTCCACTAAAACGAGCGATTAATTAGTTACAATCAACAAAAATACAGTTTTTTCACCATTATTTTAGTTAAAGTTCTCTGTGATTTCACTAAAAGCTCGCAGCAAGTGTAAATGTAGAGCGAGAATTAAGTGGAGAGGTGTAACCGATGCGCGCACCGTACGTAGCGTAGAGTTTCAAGTATCACGCATGCTCTGCAATTATGTACTGAAAACCTTCCGGCAAGTGTCCTTAGGCACTCGACATCCAGTCTACACCAGACCTTATAGGCGAATATTTAGCATCTACGACTACGACACGATGTTTGAAATCGATAACGACCTAACGATTCACACCAATCGCTATCTAGAATTGTTGTTATTATTACCACGTCACGTCAAGCTCCTTGCAAGGTAGACAGAGAGCCAAAGGCCACATACTCATCTCTCTGTTAGTCTGACACGCTTTACCTATATTTATTTTAATTTATTTATGATTATAAACCTTTATTATTGAATATATTGTACACATTGATTTTAAGCGAGCATTGTTAAAAGTTTATCTTCAAGGCTTGTTCTGTCCTCCACTGTTCGTGTCCATGACATTTTTCCAGAAATTTCCGTGAAATTATCCATTATATTTTCACCTCAAAACGATAAATAATATAATCTTTTATATTTTATATGAAAAATAGCAACGTGCTACAGCAGTGTAGCAGTAGCTTTATTAGAAGCAGTACCTCTTATTAACATTGATCATAATAGTTCACACATCATCATCATCAGCCTATCACAGTCAAGTGCAGGAGATATTCCCCTCATAATGAGTGCCGTCATACACTGTCTTCAACTTAATAATAATGTTATTCCTTGTATTATTCTCAAAGTGGGATCTATACATTGGAATTACATATTCAAATGTTGTTAGTCGGGTCGTAATAGTTAATGATTAACACGTACATTTAAGCGGGCTGCTGGACAGACCGACATAGCTAGGCTGTGCTTGTGAACACCTGACTCAGTTACATTTATCAAGTTTGAAATACCTTCGCTTTATATTTAGTTATGCCAAAAATAATGAGATAGTTACATAAAACATATTTTAATAAAAAAATTATGTAACATACCAACTAGGATGTCAAATGAAAGTTAAGATTTTCTCAGACAATTAGTTTTTAAAGCATTTAAAAGTTACCCTTAATAAAGTTTCACTTACTGTGATACGAGTGAGTACTATTTATAATAACAAAATATAGTATTTTATTTGTATATAATTATCGTATTTTTAATACTTTTCAAAATGGCTCCGTATGTATTATATAAGTTTATGTAAATACTGCAACCATTTTTATACATTCAACAAATTCCGTTATCATTCTACAAATGATTGTATTTCATAATATATAAATACAGATCAGACATGCGTATCACCAAATATTAATAATGGCAGATCATTCTGCTCTACTTCCGGTAGGCATCGAGCGTTTACCATCAACACTGATGACAAGCGATCAGCATCGATGTTTTCCAATTTGAAAATACATTCACTTTTGCGTTGCATTTCTGCATATTATTGACAAATATACAATTTATATCTCAACTGTTACTGAAAATAATAACGAACAAACAATAACATAGTAATTCCTACGATTTAATCAAGTATTTGATCGAAGAAAGTCAGTTCAATTAAATATTTTAGGTTGGTATTATTAGTTAATATTTTAGTTAATATTAGTTAATATTTTAGGTTGGTATTAAATATTTTAGGTTGGTATATTAAATATTAAGCAACAGAAAAGATATAATGCCCTAAGAATAATAACCGCACATGTACAGTTAAGCAGAGTAAAAATTACATACAGTGTATTTCAAGTGAAGAAAACGCCAAATGCAATTTTCGTTTACATCTGGTGATATATCGCAAGTTGTGACAGCAGAAGTAATGTACAATTAAGTTCTGTAATTTCGTTTTCCAATTCCAATTGGCGCGACTCCGTCGTACGTCGCGCCACGCAATACGCTACGTATGACTGCCTTAGGTTACTTCTGCATGTACAAGTACTGATATCTACGGCGAAACTAAGTTACATATAAATAGGGTGTGATATTACCGATATGTGTGATAAATTGAACAATAATTCCACATCAAACTAAAGTTCGCTATGTTACTAATATGTACAGAAGTAAATAAATTTAAAGTTAAAAATTTCATACTTTAAAAAAGTACATGCTGGCTATATGAGGGACTCCGAAGCCTTTATAAACGAAGTATGTGTATGGAGACAATGATGAATGTTAAAATACTTTAGGACTGTAAGGATAGCAATGTTTGGAACCTGGTGCTCTCTGCCTACCACGTAAGGGACCTAGCGTAAATGTATAGTAACACTAAATAATTCAACATAAACTAGAAAAGGAAGGAATTTGTGAAAATATAAAATTAATCCGTACTAGCATATTTGACTTAAAATAACTGGGACATAGCTCCTGAAATTTAATTTCCTGTACTAATTGGAACGATCACATTGAAGCCAACCGTTAGTAATACGCTGCGTTTGACTGCGGACGGCTACGCTGCACGTTGCGCTGCTACGCTCCTCGCTGTACATCTACGCTACACGCTGTATCGCTACGCTACACGCTGTCCCGCTATGCTACAGGGTGTGCGGCTACGTCGTGCTCTATGCGGCTATGCTACACGCCGTAATACTACATTACACGCAATATTCTTTACTGTATGCTATTTACTACGATTGAAATTATGATCATCAATTGGCATATTTTGAGATACCAACTATCAGCTCGTCACCGTCCACATCTGGACAAAGGCCTCTTTCATGGCACGCCACTGAACTCGATCTTCTGGTATACGCATCCAACTACTGCCAGCCACTTTACGTATATCGTCACTTTACCTACCTTGAGGGCGTCCCACGCTACGTTTGCCAAGTCGCGGTCTCCACTCCAGAACGCCTCTGCTCCAGCGGCTATCGTTTCTAGGACAGATGTGACCACCCCACTACCACATTGTAATAATAATGAGATATTTCTCGTGCCAAGTTTAATGCCGATGTTTCATGTACATTTCAAACCAGTTTAATAAAGACTGGAGACGAAATTGATATATTTAATAATTTTTAATTTGTATGGAAATTTGTATGGGTGTAAGGGGTTCCAACCACCATCTCAGGAGCCCAAGCCAACCTCAACCACACGTGGTACACTCTGCTATAACAGACGAGGCTCTGGCGACCGGCTGATAGTGGTATAGTACAGCCTAAATAGGCACGGCTAAATACCCTGGCCGCCGACGGACAGTAGCGTCGGCGGTGCGAAAAGCCGTTCCCTGCGATCTCCAACCCGCATGCCTAGCGTGGAGATTACGGGCATAAGCCCCCCTTTTGGGGGAAATCTATATCCAGCAGTGGACTAAGATAGGCTGATGATGATGATGATACGAAATACGATAAAAGAGTAGATGATAAAGACATACGAGTATATATTATAGAGTGCATGGAACAAAAATATGTTTAACATATAAACAGTAGCTTGGTCTGTACACACATTAGTTCTCGATGCGAGTAATGGGTAGCCAGCGTGTCGCAATGTAGTTTCCTTTACTAATTGGCGCGATCACCACACAGTCCACCATTCGCGCTACACTACGAGTGACTGCGGTCGACTACATTGTACATACATATATACATTTAGCAGGTAAATAATGGAAAATTATGTAATAATGTGCAGTACTGCTGGCAGCGGTTGGATATGAAGAGGCAGTATGTCCAGGGGATGTCTACAAACCGGAGATATTTGGCTTATGTCGCGGTTAAAACAATAGTTTTTTTTATGTGTACAGAAACGTACAATTTCCTTGTTGTCTATACCAATTACTACCGATTCCGTAACGCTATCATATATCTGGCCGTACATAATGGAAATTTAATTCTGTTTACTTAATTACTACTATAACGATTGCACCTAAAATACTACTATAAAATATCCATACCATTCCATGGGACTTAACGTAACTGGTGAAACGTGGGAGTGTTCTGCTTTCCTCTGCCTACCTCTTCGGGGATTACAGGCGTGAAATTACGTTATAAAATATCAAGTATTCGAGAAGGTTTATTTCTGTAAAATACTGACTTATAAAGGTACGTCTTACCGAGTACGAAGAAACAATTCAGCTCAGTTTGCACTAAGCCGTAACTTGAGAGGCTTCAAGGAAAGTGGCTTAGAAGTTTCTCACATAATTAGATATTAGCTTATTAAGTCTGCCTTGATATGCTATCCGCACGGTTTAATTTCGTTTATAATGTTACCAGTACTTAGAACACGATATTCTATTATGCTTATTATGTATGATTAAATGAGATTTTGTGTAATTATATATACATTTACATTAATGTTGTATCGTTACAGACTTGACGTGCTTTGTCTACATATATCCTTAGATATATTTTCCTCTTAAGTCAGAGAGGAATTATTTTCACTTCTGTTCGTGCCGCTGTCGCGAAAGCCAATTACGGTGAAGTAAGTTTGAAAATATAGCAGTCGAATGGCAAAGCAGTGGAAAGTGAACGAAGAGATGCGAGCGGCTTGCGGCTCCTTAAATCAATTAGGACTAAGACGCTGCATTCGGACGGTTTAATAAGGAGTTACGACGACACCGCTCCGGCCATAAAACGCTGACCAACGTCCAACAATGGACCGAACACGGCCACATAATGGAAAATTGTCTAAAGGGATTTTTTATTATAACCTCAGCAACCACTCGAGCGGTGACGAGAATTTATGGTGATTTCCTTTTATTGTGCACACTCTGGCTCCTCTCAATGTATTATGGTAATTGCCTCCTCTGAAGCCCCAATAGAAACCGTTCTCGAGCTGTCTCCATTCTGTAATTCAGTTTTATTTTTTGTACCTGAATCAACTCCGTCATTTCGTAGAGCTTTTATTCAAGTGTCTCTGTCTTAGCTGTTTGTCTAACATTGAGCTGGCATACTTTTTTAAGTGTCGGGTACAAAAATAATAGAATAGGCAGAGGAGTGTACTCGGAGAGTTATATTTTATCAGGTATGTTAAACGTCCCATATACCTATACGATATGAGCCTATTAGGCACACCGGGAATAAGCCTTAAGTCCAAGCTACTACTGTGGATATTAAATAAAAAAACCCATGAGCCATTGCAACCACTAGACTAACCAGTCAGTCATGGTTCAGGCAAGCATTGTATTTTATAAAATTGTACTAACCATTTATTGATCTATTGATATACGCAATTGTGTAAACAACATTCTGAACAAAGGCTAACGTCGAACAACGCGTATTGTTGCTAAAATCTCTATGATTTGTGTAATCCGGCAGGTAAACGATCTGTTCGGGTAAAATTTCACCAATCTGTTAATCCTGTGATGCATGAATTTATAATCTACCGGAATAAACTAATACATAATTTAGCAGACATTCCTTAGTTATAACGATCCTGTAAAATAACGAGGTTATTCTACGATTACGAGCACACCCATCAATATGTACTTAATACTGTAGTTGAATTATTAATCTAATTGATTAAAGAACGCGTAGGCCTCCTTTGGCGTTCGTAACGCATTGGTGATTCCTGGTACTATCTTAAGCTAAGAGCGTGTTTCAAGTTCGTGTAATTTGAAAAAAAACTTAAGTTCACGCCTGTCATCTCCGAAGAGGCAGGCAAAGGAGTGTAGTACACTCCAACGTTTCACCATGTACGTTTACGCCATATCATAGACTAGTTCATTTAGAAATGTATATACAAAAGTTATCAGGTGTCCGGTTATCGCGAGGAAGGCTTCCACCGTCACCACAGCACAGATGGTTATGTGTGAACTGTCCTAAGATATTATTAGTAGCAGTAGTAGTAATATTCTTTATTTTACACCAAAACATGACAAACAGAAATAAATACAGAAAAAGAAATTATTAATAGATTGCACAATATGCGGCCTTATCGCTAACTAGCGATGTCTTTCAGGTAACCTTATTCTTGGAGGAGATAAGAATGACACAACAAATGGTAAGAGGGTAGGTACATATGACACTATGACATAATCCTAATAATGCATACATACAGACAGACTAGCGAAAACCTGGGAAAACGAGTAGAGAAGGAGAAAATCGAAGAGTAGAGAAAGAGAAAAGAAAAAATTTAGAAGCCAAGACAATACTTTTTAAGTTGTTTTTTTAGAAGTGATTATATTGTCAGAGTGTCGGATAGATATAGGTAAAGAATTCCAAAGATGTACAACATATCATATGTAGAAAATATTTTTTTGTAAATACTAGAAGAATGAAGGGGTATAGAAAGAAAAAGGTTAGTACTAGATCGGGGGGAATATGATCACTATAGTAATTATTAAAAATTGTTTGGTTTTATAAAAACTTTCTAACAGTTGCGCGGCTTTACGCCTATCCAAATTATGTCCAAGGGTATTATCATTAAAACCGTCATTAATTCAGAGTTGACATAAAAGCCTAAGTAGTGAATACACTAAAGTAGCAACTTAGCTAAAACCATTGAACAACAATTGCAAACAGGAACTCCAGCCCGAGCGATGGCACAAAGTTTCAGTTGAAAAGCCACTTGTTCTTGTTCTTGGGGCTTCGTAACCTTTAGACCGGAACGAGCTTTGAGGACGTCGTTACCTGCTGTCTTCGACCAGAAGTCTAGTAATAGAAATTGGTAATTGACAGCTCAGGTTGAGTGGGGTATCTCTGTCCTTTATTGAACACGTTTATGCTGGCATAGGTCGACTATGTATATACACAAAGGCCTTGTGTACCAACTACTTGTACCTATACATAAGAGAATTGATCGTTAAATGGTGAACCATTAAAATCCCTATCGAGCTTTTCAACCCACGCTTTATCGAGCTTAAATTTTATTTCGAGCATGTTGAGTAGATGTGACGAGGCTCCAGAGCGTTTTTAATTTGAGTGTTCATTTTTGTAGAGTGCTTAAAAGTGTTGTGTGTTCCATGTTTATAGAAACTGCCAATGAGATCATTGATAATTTAATTTTACAAATTCTACCAAGACCACCTGATCGTATGTCATATTAAGGGGTTGTTAAAAAGTTGAATTATGTATGTGACATTGTGGACGTGAGAGATCCCCGCATCATGCATGTGATGCTTGATTTATTATTATTTTATTAATGTGGTTAGTTGAAGAACAATTCAATACACCACTGCTGGCAACACTGCTGCCTTGCATTAGTCGTAGCTAACACATATTAGTGTAAACTGTTCGACCATACAGACGTCAAACACCGTTTACTGAGACACTTAGTTAATATACAGCAACATCCCAAACCCAGAGTTTTTTATTGTAGCAACACTGCTATGTGGATGGCAACACTCTCGCCTGGAAATAGAAGATAGAAGACCTTATGTCCAGTAGGGCGTCGTCGATGTAAAAGCGTTCCCCAATCACTCTCTAAGAGGTGAAAAGGAATGCAAAAATTTTAGTCAATGCAAGCCCAATATAACTGCGTACACAGGTATGCAAAAACATTTCCCTTTGAACAAAAGAAAAGCAAACAAACAAAAACAAGAAGCGTTCAAAGTATAGGGGTTGTAGCCATTCTTATTGTTATTTTTTCTTTTCTTACCCTCCATTATTTGAATAAAATACAGGTGTCTATAGCTAGTCCTAGGTAGGTAGGAGCCCTTAACCATTGAACCTTTTACCTATTACCATGTTACCAACTATTATTGCTTCTGTAACTTAAAAAAATACATATTTGTAAAAGGCCTAATCCACTCATGATACCTGAAATTCAGTGCTTACGCAAATACTAACGCTTTTTCAATTAACAGATACTGCTACAATCATAACTATTTGAAGTTAAATTTGACAAGAAAATTGAAATTAATGAACAAAACAACATACTCGAGTTGATTCTGTGTTCTTATCACACAGCACGAAAGCATCTTACGAAGTGGACAAAGATGTACATTACATTGTTATGGGCACACAAAAGTGTGGCCATTGACACAACAAGCCTTCTAATTCGTAGGTAAAGTATTCTGTTACAAGTTACATTGTAACGTTGATCCAAGAGTCGTGTCGTCCCGAAGTTATTTCGTTATTTTTGTTGTTACTCACTTTTCAGAAACCATGTTTTTTTATCACGACACTCGACATAAGTTTCTGCGTGAACCGTCGCTGCGAGTGTTGAATTGTTTGCGAACAAACTTCTATCGTAATGAAAAGTAAATTCCTGCTGGCGTTCGCGGAGACATCAATAAAAAAAAAACTATTTCTCCCGCCTTCCCTTAAGGCTTCGCTGCTGAAAAATATTTACTTATTCTGTTGCCGCTCCGTCAATTTACAGCCAACTTGCTAACTTCACTGTTTTCTTGTCTGTATTTATTCAAATCCGTGTTTTATTATGTGTTTTATTTACTGACAGTTTATCACATTTAAGCCCGTATCAGTTAGGATATAGCGTTGATATTAAAAACACTTTTTTTTCTTTACAGTTAATATTAGAAATACACAATTGATGACCTGATTATAAATGTACCGGCTTAATTCACGTACGTTTTTCGGGTGAGCGGAAAAACGTACGTGAG
>DWDT01004474.1:0-11223 GCA_018245595.1 Microceris scylla | reverse complement strand
ATGGCCTTAACCCTCTCAATATGAGAGGAGACCCGTATTCCAGCAGTGGAATTGTAATGGGTTGAAAAAAAAATGAGCAAAGTATGCAATTCTATTGTTCCAGTTATAAACACGGGTTTTAAGGCCACAGGAAGATTTAAGGCCATAGCGTACTAAGGTAGCCGAGGACGTGCGAGCAGACACAGAGTTCAACATACGTCTAAAACTTATAGCAACTATTCAATATCTTGTGACCTAAATAGACATTATGGTATATTACTTTCTATTTATATAGAAATATGTATTGAACATGTATTTGCAGAAGTAGAGTAGGATGATGCATCAGTGCGTATGAGCTCCGTTATTGAAAGCTAACGTTTGTTCAGGGGCGCGGGTCAGGCGTTCCAGATAGGTTTTCCACGGCGAGATGGATCGGATGCTGCTTTATTTTACTCACTTCTATCTGTTATCTGCACAGGCTAAGTAATGAAATGTAAATGTATAAGAAATATGACTTTAATGCAATCCTGCGGCCTTAAGCGTTTGACATACCATTTTCTTAAAGTTTATTGGTTGTTTAGTGATTCTACTAAAATAATTTCGACACAATAAATAATGTAATGCCTAAGGAATTCAATACATTGAACACTAATGTTATAATTGGGTCATCACGCCAGGTCTTGATTCCGTTCACGGCTCTGTTAAGTATCTTATTATTTTAATTGTGTCGTCAGGTCAGGTTCCTTACGGGGTTGGCAGTGAATGTACAGAATTATTAATAAAGTAATATAATATATTTCATGTATCTACTTGGATGTATTGTTTGGATGGCTTCTTACGCGTGATTGGTAATTCCAATCAGAAATTAATTCTATCGGTGATGGAAAGATACTGTAAAGGAATATTTACATAATTTTGAACTTTGGAAAAGCTCCTTCATGTGGATGAGGGACTTCAATTATAAGTAATATATTCTTAAAAACTAAGGCGAAGAATTATTTAAAACTACTTTTATCAACACAAAATTATATTGTTTCATATGTAATATAATTTAGGAGGCTAAAACCTAGCCATAAAGATTATTACTTTTAGGGCAGTATATCGTGAAGTGTGTTCGGTGATTAAGTCGTATACTCCGGATTTTTTTCGATGTTCTTGGAAGGCTTATCTTTTCTATCTTATATCCTCATATCCCACTCCAGACCGTTACGTAAGCCCATATAAACTTTTTCTCAATACATTTACTATTGCGTGTTTTTTATATACTTATGTTTATATATACAGTTATTTTTATATATACAGTATGTATTTACAGTTAATATTTATTTTTACAGGAAATATACGTTATAATATGACTTACTATAACTGTTTAAGTCAACATCATAACGATACAGGCACAACTAGAAATCTTTATAATACTCTCTAAGGCGGTTGAAATTCGCCAACTTGCAGTTGACCAGTATGGTAGAGTACGACCTTAACTTTTCTCATTGTAAGAGGAGACTCGTGTCCTTTAGTGGAACCATAAAAGGACTGTTGATGATGAGAGAAAACGTTACATTTACGCCACGCATATATTATTCTCTGGTTAGAAATCGAACCTAATACTTACAACCCAGTAAGATGTATTGTTAACCACTGGGCCAACAGACTGATCAAGTCCTGAATAGAAGCCACAATCAATTAGATTTATGGTTTTTACCACACAATTATACACGCAGTACAGTATAAGTAATTATATTGTGATGAATAGTTTCTTGTTAATTAAAATATTCGTTATAAACATAAATAATGCAAAGATTGAACTGAATCTACACGTGTCGGAATAAAGCCCAGTAACGGTTAGTCAGCTCGTTAACTAGACGCTGAATGGTGTAAGTTATTACCTGTTTCTTTATTAGCAGCCAGCCGCACGCATGTTTTATTAATTAAAAAACATAATTCAATCCACATTTCAAATGGAATAAATTTGACACTTTTTAAAACCACGAAGCTACGTGTTGCTACGCCGTAGCACTACTATGAGATTTAATAATTTAATGTTGCAACAGTCTGAGTTATTTTTATTATTACCCAATAGCCCCAGGTTACTTACGCGGTAGCCAAAGAGCACTTAGGACCAAATATGTATCTCTATCCAAGTGATATTTATAAATCATATTTTAACATCTTTACTGACCAAAAGAAACTTAAAAAAATTATCGATTTTCGACTTCATTCTTTTCCATACAATTATTCCATTGCTGAATTTAATTACTCTTTCTGTATCTACATATGTATCTGTTTATAGAGTTATATACATATTATTGTACGTCCGCCACCCGTAATACAGATCTTAGCGAGAAGCGGTAGTTGCAATGAAAACGCTACTTGCTTGTGAAATTCCGGTTACGCGTAGTTGCTTAGGCCGCGGCTGGCCGCACGCGTCATATTACCCGTACGAGCTGAGTAACATTAATTACGGCTAAGTGTTTTCGGATAGTTGCTCTCGACTCGCCCTTTAACGAGCCGCGAGCCGCTTTCCGTTCACCTACGTTATCGACGCCCGGTAACTTTTCAAGAACACGTAACCCGTTAGCTTCCGTTCACACTAACCTGCTGACTTATTCGGCTTTCCGTTCACTGAGATGTCATTTGAAATTACTCTTGCTTAAAAAATTAAACTCAGTTAATTGTATGCGATGAGCATTTTGAATTGAGCAGCTCAATACTGGTGGATAGGGGTGTCATGAGCCACAAAAACTGTCGTGCGTGTACGAGAGTAATGGATGTCGTTATGTTAGAACCGTATGTTAGAAGCACGTCAGAGCTGTAAGAATAAAAATATTTGGCATTTTGTACTTTTAGCCTACAGTATAAGAAACCCAGCCTAATTATATATTAAATAGAATAGCAATAAAACTTAATTTTTTGTAACAATTAGTCAAAGTTGTCCAAGAACACGAAAGTAATTAATTTAATTGTAATGATTAATTAATAATACCAGTTCAGGTTATTAGACTGCGTATCGACAATAACTGTCACGTATTTTTGTGGGGGTATTATGGAAGGACCATTAAATTCTCATGTGGAAATTTTTATTATTATAATTATATTCTTATAATATTCCTTAATTTAGGTATTCTCATTGACTATACCTACGAGTACCACACGATGGATACATAAATAGCATTGTACGTTAGTGGTTGGAAACGCGATTGATAATCAAGAGGTCCTAGATTCGGTTGCCGGGTTGAGAAAAGTATTATAGGATTGTTCTAGCTTAACATTCTCAGTAGCACGGAGTTTCGACTTAAGTCGGGCCGTTGTCCAATGGCACACTGCTCTGCTCTGCTTAACACTTTGAGGAAGTATAGGCTTGAAAATAGACTAAGTATAGATCATTACTTGAATGCATTATGCATAAGGCTCTTGTGGATCTTGACAGGTAGAGTAGGCGTAATTTTTTGGTTTTTTGTCTGATCATTCACTATACGTTCTTTTTTCTCGCCTGACACTGACGTTGGTGCTGCTTCGAGGATTGTTCAAATGTTTAAAGTTCACAATATACAAAGGTCATATCTGTATGATATAATAATTACTTCTGGTATCGATCTCCTAGGAGCTATTTAATGAATAGTACATACATATGTAGATATACTTATTTTGGGCACAGTACAGACCATTAATCAAAATGCTGTCCATCAAACCTATAACACAAAATATAATTTTTCGTCAAATATAATAATTATAATCGATTTGGAAGCCATTTAAATTATGCAAAAAATACTTCTTAATAAAAAGTTACTGTTTCTTAAAATTTCCCATGGAATTTTCTATGGAATTATTATAAATAATAAATGTATTGGAAAGTAATGTTCCATAACACATAATATATGTACAGGAACCTTACACTTTAATGTGTCACACATAATAATTATCGTAACACTTGTTGTTACAAATAATAGTATACGATTACTTTAATGTAGGATATACATATCATATGTAAGTAGTTATGTAAAACTTCGTCTAAGGATTTGGTCGTGCTATTAAAACTATTCAATAGATATTTTTCCCACCTATTATTATCGACGAAGCAACAAAATGAAGTACATAGGTCTTAGTTGGATAGACAATAAATAATAATAATAATGGTTTATTGACCAAAGTATGTTACATTTTAAGCAGAGAGTCCTGGCTCCCAGAAAAGCGAGAGCTGTGGCCTGGGAGTCAGTACCTTCTCTATTAGTGTTACAATTTCTTTTAATGGCATAATCCTCATCAATGCTTTTATCGATCCATTGTTAGACACTGATCTCCTCTTAGAACAAACAGGGTAAATAACTCTCTCTGCCACGCTGACCAAGTGTGGGTTGACACACAACAAAACTAAATTCCAACAAATAGGAAGCTCGCAACAATGTAGTGATTACGAAAGCTTTTAACGTCACATCAATAAGAAATCCCGTTATGAATGAACTGACCGCTATGTATGGGCGCCATTTCAATCGGCTCCCCAGCAGCAATCAGATAGTGCGAGGGTCCGGCAGCTCAATAAACACGTGATAAACACAGCAGGCAGCGAGGGCGCGGCGCTGGATATACGAGCGTTATGTCGTAAATTCTGCGCGTACGTGGACTGAATCACACAACTCTTGGATTGGACCCATCTAAATAGTCAGCTTATTTATATTCCAATGTAGATGACGTCAGACTTCCCTAACCTTCGGACAGCCATTATAGCTTACGTATCGCTATTAAGATTTGAATCTTCCGATTGTAGTTTTCGAGTAAGATGATGGAAAATACAATTTTAAGCAGAATTACAATTTACTAACTTCATTGTATATTTAAAAACATATCCAGTTTTAAATAGGAATTACAGTAACTTACTCGTATTATTAAGAAAAATGCATGCTATTGGATTCGTAGAAGAAATATTTCACTTAATTCAATACTAAAAGGTTTTGACGATGTGTTCATTTTATGTTCATGCAGATTCCTTACTTATTTTTCTGACCCATACCCATACTGTCCTTACCCATAACACATATGTCAAAAGTAAAATATATAATTACGTACGCAAAATCGGTACCAATTAACCATTTAACGTTATTACTCGATCATTGAACTATTGACCGGTTTTTACAAAGTTCCGGTTTCATTATCCGACCGCAGGCAGCTTTCCGGGCAATGTGTTACGAACGTCAGGATAACTTCTGATCGGTGATCATACCCCCTACCCCATTACTAATGAAAACAACGCACTAGCGATAGGCAGTTGTTTGTTTTGCTGAATTATTAAGCGTTCTCCATTGTTAAAGGTAGTCCACATGGTAGAATCACAGATTCAGGGTTCTGATTTTTTATTGGAAAAGACTAACTAAGGTTTTCGGAACTAACAACGCCTGGAATAGTTCTGCTTTGCGTCAATTTTAGTTTACTTACTATACTCGTGATCAAGTAACTTTGTGGACTTTACTTATAACAAATATGTACCTTTAATTGAATATGTCTAATCTTGAGATTATAAAGTCAATATACGAAAATAAACTTTAAATAGTAAAGTTTATTTTTGTTTGCACCCTAGTTTAATTTTCGAAACTTAGCTTTTCAGAACTAACAACGCCTGGAATAGTGTGGCTTTGCGTTAATTTTATTTTACTTACTATAATACTAAAGTAACTTTGTGGAGTTTACTCATAACAAATAGCTTTAATTGAATATGTCTAATCTTGAGATTGTAAAGTCAATATATGAAAATAAACTTTAGATAGCAAAGTTTATTTTCGTTTGAACCCTGGTCTAATTTTATCGTGTTAGAACTTCGTGTAATAGCAAAACCGGTTATGTAAAAATATCGTGGAAAATCGTAATATCTGTAAAGCAGGTGCGTTATTAAGTAGGCCAGACCGTCCCCCTTCCAGTAAATCATCTTCGATTCAACACGCATTTTATCAAAGTCCAACATCTCGCCCTGTCGGCGAACTTTGGTGAAGCCTAATTCGCGAGTCTTGTTTGTAGTTCGTAGATATTCAATAACATTTTTTTCGTAATGGATTTGTTGATATTATTATATCACCACGTCAGGTTCCTTATGGGGAGAGGCAGAGAGTTTGAGTATCAAATATTTCTATTTTTACATATCTGAACGAATTCTACATTTATAGCTCTCTTCACACATGCATTCCCAGCTTCGAGGACTTCAAACTGCCCCATCCGCCAGTATTTGGCTTATTTGTGAATATTAACAAATTCATTAGTTAATATCGCTTTATTTGTTTATTTTCTACTTCTACTTTCTAGTTGCTATTAATAAGAATTAAATAGGGGTTTTAGATCCATTTAATTTAGGACTTTCTAAAAAACTTATGAAGGCTCTAAGAAGCAGTAATAATGATGTAAAACATACATATGTATGTATATTGTACTATAGGGATTGACGGTTTACTCGTATTTTTTACGAAGCTGCAAAGGAAGTGCGAATCTTTAAAATGCAAATATTTATTTTCATATCAACGAAAAGTTAAGGCGAGGGACGTGAAAAGTTCGTGCAATATTTTAAAATATTTGTCGGCACGGCCACCCGAGCCCATCACACACACGTCAAAAGGGAATTATTAGTGACGTGAACAATTTGCACAACAAAGGAGGCCAAGAAGCGTCTCATTAATTAAAAGTTTACCCCCGATCCCTGAATCATGTAATTGATGAAAAACTTCAAAGGTCCCCGTCCTTTTTTAATTAGAACACAATTTCCGGCGTTTCAGACACACTCGACGTTTTTGCGTGGCATGTGGAAGTTCCGTAGGCTCCTCGGCGGTGGGGGGCGCTTATTAAATCGTGAAGAGCTCTTTAATGGGATTATTGACAGCTTGATGATAGTTCATCCTGGCTTGTGGATTTCGATTTATTCGGAACAACTTCTGTCTGGTAATATCCATCTGCTTATCCGCCCTCGATCAGCGTGGCGGACTAAGACTGGTACCTTCTCATTCTGTGAGGGTACCAGTCTTCAATAGTAGAGCGATAAAAGGATTGATGATAATGGTGGTGATGGTGTTTCTTGATTATAATGTGCTTAGAATTATTGTGGTAATGATTTAAATATTTTTTATGAACGGTATTTCAATCATGGAATTATTTAAGTGCATAATACAAAAACAATAATCCAATACAAAACAATAATCCTTAAGCATAAAATAACTTTTAATCTTTTTTTTGCGAAATCTCTGACACGTTCTTGTTTTGTCATAAGTTTTTTTGCAAGAGCTATGCCACGCGACGAATTAGAGTGGAATCTATAACATTTGTTTATTAGTCATCTGACAATCTCTGGCCAATTTTTTTTCTTTTCAATTGTTCTATACATACACCATGTAGCTGGATAAATATATAATAGACATGTATGTACATAAAAAGGTAGTGAGGGTGGCAGCAGGAGGTGCTATAAGTTCGGGATGGCGGATCGGGTATTTTATTACGGCCGCAAGTTATGGCTTATGGACAGTGGGGCTGGGACCGCCGCGCTCACGGAACTAAATATTGAAGATAAGGTGAGTCAAGGTCTCGCAGGGAAATATTCTCTGTATCCCTTGAGCTAGATATATAAAATAATATGTATGCATGCTACGATTTTATTTGGGCATATTGTACATTTTAATTAGACATAGAATCATGGTGGGCAGAGGGTGTAGTACACTTCTCCGATTCAAAAGCCATGCTACAGGGCACTGTGGAATAGGATATGAGCCTATTGCCATACGCAAGTACAAATTTTAATTATGCATAATGTTTATGATGTTATTACAAAGTGATATGCTGCTGACATACCGTTGCACATACCAGCTTGGGCATAGTGCAGACTTATTTCAAAATTTGCTCGCTGGTGGAAGAGAATTGTCTATACAGTTAGAATCAGCTGTAAGGAATATGACTGAAAAGGTTTTTCATGGAGTTAGGAATTGTGAATCTTTTGTAGAATCGATATGTATCACTTGCCCGTTCAGTTCCGTATCACACTTAGTCAGCCACTTGCTCACGGGTTATTGCTTCGAAAAATTTCTCAAGCCACCCAGTAGCCCGACTCGAGGCATTTGTAATAAGCGGTTCCTGGCGCAAAGCACGCGAAACGTTCATCAAACGCCTTGGGAACGTTTTATGGTGGCCACGACCGATATTACACCTCTAATCGATCGAGTGTTTATTAAAATTATATTCGCCGAGACCCAGTTTTAGCGGCGCTAAAAGAAACTTGAGTTAATAGTGGCAAATCGGTAATTGGAATTAAATGTTAGGGGGTTGGTTACTCGTATACTGGTATAATGGTAGTTTTCTATTATATTTGACTTTCTTTATGTCTCGAAATAGAAACGTTTGATTGGTGGAATTCTGTTGTGCAAAATACGTTAAATAGACGATTCAGTTCTCGAAGATGGCAAGACATTAGTGACTTCTACTGGGGCAGTTTAATTGAATAATTATTTTCTGTTTCTCGACAAATTCGTTCCTCTGAACAAAACACAATACAGTCTGATTGAAAGCAGAACATATTATTTTTATGACTTTTTTCACTGAATTGTTACTTTTAACACCTGTTTAAGACGTATTTAAGACAAGAATAAATCTTACGAGTCAGTTAAAATTGCATGGTTTTGGTATGGCAATTGCAGAAGGAGCTAACAAGCTCAAGTTATATTTTACAGCTAAATTGCTTACACAGTTTGCAGCGTTAAATATGTTCAGCCAGGCTAACACAAAGGTGCTATTTCTGAAAAAAAAAAACTAGAAACTATCTACCTATCCGAGTAGTTCAACGCAATTCCAATCAAATAAAGAGGAATCCACATAAAATGTTTGCACCCGCGTGTTAGGGGCGAGCGCGCGAACGATTTTTAAAAAATATTCTATTTGTAGAAAACAAAAACCAATATTTATTTTTATTAAATGAATAAAAGTAAGAACGCTTAAATAAACAAAAAATATCAGATATACACGTGTGTGCTACTACACAGCTTAAAGTTTAGTATTTTAGTCTTATTAGTAACATTAATAAGATCTTTGTGCCTATGAGATAGAGAACTATCAGTCTTCTTCTTAGTAGAAGTGCACCTTATTTATGTATGTCTATACTCAAAACTAGTTTAATAATTGAGATGTTAAATTTAAAAGTACTTACTAATAATCCCCGAATAATACGCTTCATGTTATGTTACGTAAGGAGATTACTAGAGGAGTAGTGTGAATAGTATACTCCCACGTACCAGCAGTTACATTTACGTCCCACTATTGATAGTAGATGAGTCCATTGTCATACACCAGTTATAAGTTTACACTACGAGCCGTTAATAGGACTTTTAAGTTAGACAATCCCCATAGTACTCGAATCAGGGATCGAATCCAGGACCTCATGTTCACCAATCACGCTCGAAATCACTAGACCAACGAGGCAGTCAGATATTCATATAATTATATAATAATCGACAATTATTTATCGTACTTCTAATTAACACGGGCCTGTGGTCAGCAGGACAAGAGAAAGGGCTACAGTGCACCGTGCAGACCAAGTGAGGGTTGGCAGACTATAGTACTCGTATATATATGTACATGATATAATCATTAGACATGTACGTTTACTAAGCTGTATTTATATACTTTATAGTAAGCCCCCGTGCCTAAGCTACATATAAAGTAAGCCTCAGTGCGGACAACTTAAAGCGATTAGATTACTTCGCTCCAATATCTGCTCGTTGGTGATTTGTCAAATACCTAAGACAGAGGACGGCAGGTGGGCGGCCGGACCAATAAATAGATTTCTGTTAGCGCTGAAGTAAAAACACAGTCTATTCCCTAATGCAAACGTTTTAAGATTTCTAGGAATTAATAGAATTATTCTGTATGTGTTCGAGGTAACATGTTTTTAATTAAACTTAAAACATATATTGCTGAATGTCACGCTAAAATAACAAAAAGAGAGTTTTGTGTTGGCCGATTCGGAATATTTCTTACCGCGGTCTTGCTGTTAGGCCACATTTATAACTGTACAAGGCTTTTGCAATATTCGTCAGATCGGTAAAAGCAAAGCAGTGTTAAATATTAGAATTTAATAAAAAACATTTTATATCTGAACTAATTAATTCAATTCGTACATTATGTAGAAAGTATATACCAGCAATATGGACGAACGTGGATACGTGGAAATTGCGCTCAGTCGACACCTGACGTCTATAATATCCGAGCGATAATTAGACGAGAAGATATGAAAGGTAAAAAAGAGAGATGTCCCTTTCGTTCCAGTTCACCTTTATTTTAATGACCTAGGATATCCATTAAGAGTAAGGTCATGTGCTGCCCCTGCGTCACATGTGACGCCGTGATGCGCATACTGATGTGTTTGACCTTGCCCTGGACACATGGTGCCTTGGGCGAAAGGCTTAATATGTGAAGGAAATGCGATCCCGGTCCTCGCTTAGTTTGAGAACATTGAGAAGGATTGTGTATACAAAATCAAACATTATCTTGCCGTCCTTACTATTCTGGCTGACATATTATGGTAAAGCTGTGTCTTTAACATAATATTTTATTCAGAAAAAATAATTCTATGAAAATTGTGTATATAATACCCTAAAATCAAATAATGTATTATTGTAGAAGTTCTGTAGGAGCTATAAATAATTTGAAATATACATACGTCGTTCCATGTCACGTTTAAGTATTGGTTAAAGTATATGTATTGTAAAACGAATCGGTATCCATAGATAAAAATGTTCATACCGTAAATAGTAAAAAACTACAAAAAATCAATAATAAAACATAAAGATCGATCAGCATCTATTATTAAGACGCTAACACTCTCATACAAGATTCCTCGCGGACCTGTTACGAGTAATGTATGAAACTCACGCGGGCGGCTCCGAGGGACGCATTACTATGCGCACAACAAGGAACTGGGCTTTGGCCTTAATGGACTTAACATTAATATATCCGTCTGGTACTCTATGTAGGGATACTCAAACTTATGATTACATTAAGATAAGTAACAATGAATGAGCATTGAGATGGTAAATATTATGTTTTTTTCCAAGCGATATATTACTATATTTACTTTAAAGCATTGATAGGTTATCCATGCATCTATGACCAATATGGTCCCCTATAATGTTAAGTAACTACTACTATTACCAACGTAAAACGTAACTTCACGCCTGTAATCCCCAAAGAGGTAGGCAGAGGAATGCAGAACACTCCCACGTTTCACCAGTTACG
>DWDT01004473.1:0-11226 GCA_018245595.1 Microceris scylla | reverse complement strand
ATCCTGTCCTGTGGGTTTTTTAACATTAAACCAATGCACGTTAATACGAGTACATTGGTTACTGTGGTTAATTTGTTAATCGAATGTGTGACTGGTCGCTCTAAACGGCTGCAACTAAGTTTTACGGCAGATGTTGACTTATAACTAATGGGGCAAACTATTCAGAGCACCTTCCGACGTGTGGCAACTACACGTATCACTAAAATTTGCCATTGACGATCACCCATCATGGCCTTAGCATTGTCTAACTTTGTTGTCTAAGAGCTAAAAATTTGAAATTTTTGATAATATTAACAAATTTTTCCTTATTAAGTTATTATTATATACCATTTTTTTAATTCACAACTTAAGAAGTAATTATATTTTTTATAAGTTATTGATTTAACTTTTAAATTTTTCTACAATACAAGTATATACGTGACATACTAAAATCTTTTTTGGGATTAAATAAACAGCACATATTGCAATCCAAATCAAAAGAAAACGTAACCTCACGCCTGTAATCCCCGAAAAAGTAAGCAGATGAGTGTATGCTCCCTTGTTTCACCAGTTACGTTTACGTCCCACCATGGAATAGGTGAAATGCCATGCACCGGACAGAAATCCAGACTCCCAGCCATTGCTAGAAATTTTAAGATACATAATTTAATAGTACCCGACCCGGCGTTCAAACCAGGACCTCTCCGTCGGTAATTGCGCCTGTATGGAACCCATCGGCCAACGAGACTGTCAACTAAAACTACTTGCAGATTTACCAACACTACGGTGTACACGTAAAAGACGAAAATAATAACGATTTCAATATGAACACAGCTAGGTCTCATCGCGAATTAATATTTTTTACATCAGCAGTAAATATAATATTTAATAATTTCGCTTTTCAATATTGAAGAAATTAGTCTGGTCGCTTGATATTGTATAAATATAAAGTGTTTTTTCTTTTAAATACGTACATACTTCACCTACGGTACAATAGATACAACAGCTGAGCTACAATAACAAAAGGAATAGTAATAATATCATAAAACATTCAGTCGATATCTTATTAACCAAAATGTTTATTCCAATCGTAAAAAAGAATCAATTGTTAATTTTCATATCAATCTAGTTTGTCGAGAATGGGACTTATTTTATTTAAAAAAAAATTAAATATATGTATGTGTATAACAGAGGTACTGATTTAGTGAGTCAAGTAGAACATATTTATATTTACGAAAAAAAATAGAGTTCATTTAAAACATTATGATTTACATTCTTAAAATCAAATCTTAATTTTTAAACGAATATCGATGCCAGCTTTCTCCTCTCTAGAGCATAAGCCTCTATGTTTTTGTTAACGCCATACTACAGTCATAAAATTTTCAATTTTTAATAATAAACGACTAATAAAAATTTAAAAAACTAAATATTGTATTGGAACAAGCTCAACGCGATGTTCGCAACTTGGTGCAAAAAGCCAGCAAGGCGGAGGGCGGGCCGCCCAGTCTCCCGCCCAACGAACCGGATATATAAGCTCGTACGGACTCTCCACAGCCACATCGCACCAGAACCACCGCGTCTACAGCAGCCTTCCTCTCCGCTACACAGTGACTAAAGGTGAGTGAAATATTTAATATATTTCATGAAACATTTCCAATAGAATACATTTTTTCATCAGGACTTCGGAATACAATTAATATTATAACTATATTTCAACATGCATAATTATGCAGATTGCAATGTAAATAGTTCGAAAATTATAGTTTTACATTGCATATATTTTTATTTCATATATATTTTCTACCTTTGGATCTATTGAGAATTAAAACCTCAAATGATTCCTTTATTTTGTTATGTACAAAAAACTTTACAGCAAAAATTTATTTAATCAATTTTAAACAGGAGAAACACACCAAAAAATATTAAAAATTAATTTATCGTTTTTTTTTTGTTTTCGTAACTATTCCATTATTTATAAAATGCGTGCATTAGCGTTTTATATGCACCATACATACGAGTACATACATATTTGTTAACTAAATTTACTTCAGTCTGCAAAACACTTGAGATACTTCATTTAACATTATTTCTATCGAAGATGCCAAAAAGACACATTTTATTATTTCAATAAAAAAAGTCAACGACTAATAATTTTTCCTTAAATTTTTGTTCTATTCTTTAAATATATTTTGCGGATTAATGTTTACTATTCAATTATAATAATATTTTTTCATATATTATATAGTATTTTTAGTAAGACATTTAATTTGAGGTGTCAAGATATAAGATTGGTTGAAACAATTTAACATAAAATTGCTGTACAAATTGTATCACTTAGAACTCGTATTGCTCTCTGTGTTCACATAAATTTTAATCTCTGTTCTGAAGCTCACCACGATGTTTTCAGACTGAATAAGTAATTTTTTTAATATTCATACATTGGCGTATTAAGGCATCCTATCTACATTTTAGCACATCTGTTCACTTGGTATTGAATGTTATTCGTAGTTACTTTTTTATACACTTGTACAATAAGTATTATTGAAACATCACACCAACATTCTTACGGGGTACATAGAGAGCACCGAGTTCCAAATACCTTTATCCTACCAAACCTGACGTGCCCCGCTTCTATATCTGACACGTACTCTTGTATCAACCTACGCATGGTATAATATGTAAATGCACAAAGACCATCTTTGGAACGCGACACGCACATCTAAAAATAAATCAACTTATTTGTTGTGGTTTCCAAAAATATGTGCTATCAGTGTGTCTATATATAGACAACATTAGCGGCAAATCACACGTGATTACTAGCGCGTAAGAATGGAAAGTACGCAGCCTTTATACTCTTCAAGCATTAGTGACAAAGTTTAATCGTCGTACAGATGTATGAAGGAGCTCTCAGTTTATATGAATATACCGCAATTAAAATATTCTTGTTCATATTATATTGCCACGCCAAGTCCCTTACTAGGGAGGCAGAGGGCATCAAGTACCAAATAAAAAGATATTTGGTCCTTACAGTTTGATGTGCTTTTTCTACAATAAAATTATTAATTACAAAATTAGATTTGAATTCAATAACTTTTAAACAGCACTACAAAGGTGTGTGAGCTTAGTTTCGAAATAACTTTTATCCTTGTTTTAATTTATGCGAAAAATATATTTCTTATTATCAATTTATTTATCTATTCAGTTGTACAATAACACTTTGTACTAAGGGCTAGAAGGATGTATTCTTTAAATTAAAAATCATCGCATTTCGGCGCTGCTAGTTATCTCTGCAAAAGCCGTGATGCACCGTAACTACATATAAACAGCTCGTGAAACTTTCAAATGCGTTGCTACCGCTTCATATATCCGTGCACATATTAGGTAGAGTTTATTAGAGTGTAGAGCGAAACTCAACAAGTTGCGCTTTGAGCTCTTTGACGCAGGCAGGCATTTGTTTGGGCGCACACAGACCTTTAGAATTACCTGCCCGGTCTGCTACACGCACTCATGTTTGCGGAACAAAAGCTCGTCAGGTCGCTACTTACAAACCTACCTACCTGTAGCAATCTTTTGTCTCGTTTTTATAAATGAAAAATGCACTCTTATCCGGAATTCTGAATGAACGTTATAGTCTTAATAATGGTATAAAAATTCCTGGCTGTCTCATTGCGGCTTGTGAATTATTGTACATTAATGCTGGCAGTTGACAAATTGTTACTTAGCTTTGAAAAAGAACCTTAAGTTTATTACTGCTTGTCCCAGTCCGGATTTTTTATTTAATATCCTATTATTGTCAACAATTCTTCATTTTATACAAAGTTCAGTTCTCAAGAAAACATATTAAAGACGCGTCGATGTCTTTTTTATTATCTGAGATACGAGTATTTGCCCCCCGGTTTACGATCTGTGTTTGACACTAAGAATGTTACTTCCGGATTTGATTCTTCGCCAAATAATGATCTGTATAACGTAAATGTTGAACATATAATTTAAAATCACGCTTGTATTTCCACAAGAGGGTAGCTACAGGGGTGTCCCATGGAATAGGTAATGACACTATTGCCTCACACGGGCCAATTCATACTCCGTGCGACTATTGGCAGTCTCCAGCTAGAAAACCCAAAAGGTAATACTTTGCCCAACCCGCGGATCAAACCCAGGATCGCTCAACAGTCGCACTAGAACAACGAGACAGTGTACACCCATACAAGACAAATACTTATACTTAGCACACAAATATTTCCTTTGGGTGGGGATCGAACCCACGACTCCAACCCAACAGCTTGTTCAATTAGCCATTGGACCAACGGGCGTTGTATCTGTTGCGTACTTAAAACTTCATCTTATTAGATTTCATCACGTATTTAGTTTTAATTAACGGATCCAGGTGCTGGGGGGTGTTTGCATAGCATCCCAAGGGACTCACAAAGGAACACGCTCGGTAATTAATATTCCTGTTTAATAACAACTTCGTTAAAATGTGTAGCGCTTGTACATTACAAAGTTCTTTGTTATACGAGTACATATAACATAGTAAATTTATATTATAATTTTTAAACATGAAATGATTAAAATTTTGAATATCACTTACTAACGGTGAAGGTAAACATCGGGAGGAAACCTATAATAATCGACCCATTATAATTCCACTGTTGGAATATGGGTCTCCTCTCATGGAAAACCTGCACACCTTAGAATTTATAAAAAAAATTCTTATGTGTGTAAAGTCTGCCAATCCGCATTTGGCCAGCGTGCAGACTATGGCCTTAAACCTCTCAATACGAGAGGAGACTCATATTCCAACAGTGGAATAATAAATGGATCCTAATGGTTCCACACTAGCCAAGAGGTACTTGGCTAGTGTGGAAAATTGAGGCCTTAATCCTCTTATTGTGAGAGGAGACCCATCTTTACCAACAGAACGATAAAACAGTTGATGGTAATGAGATATATGCCGCATATGTTTAAATATTTCGCAGACACATGAAGACAGAGGAAAACTACTTTTCATACAAAACATCTCCAGTTTTATTTGATATTATACCATCACGTTAGGTCTCTTACAGAGTAAGTATAGAGCCACATACTCGTATCCCCATCCTTAAAGTCCTAATAGGCTTCTTTTAAATTCATCAACTTCTTCATACACGCTCGCCGGTTTCGGAGACTTTTAATTATGACCATCAATTTTCAATCACATTACAACTTAAGGTTCTACGTTCGAAAGTTGCTTAGCTATATAAAATCAGGTTGTGTTAAAGTCTACACTATCTCGCAAACAGTTATACGTTCTCTTTCACACATAAAGTGTTAATAAAGAAATAGAACCACCAGCTCGATAAAATAGGACCACGGACTTATGTGCTTTTAACATCCATTTCTAAAATCGGAAACTCCCCATCTCATTGACAATACGTAACATCACGCCTGTAATCCACAACGGGATAAACAGATGAGTGTAATACTCTCCCACATTTTACTAGTTACGTTTACGTCTTATGTCATTGACAATCCTGCTTCACAAGTATGCTAATGCATAGATAATTTTTTTCACTTAAATCGGGTTTTAATATTTAAAGCTTGTCATTAAAATAATAGTTATATTATGCATCTAATTTCATTTTAATATATTTTGTTTCATTTAAAGCAACGTGAGTAGCGTGCCAAATTATCGCACACATATATAAATATTGTAATCTCATACTCTATGTGCTCTCTGCCTGTCCAGTGAACGGATCTGGCGTGATGATATAATAATAATAGTAATGCAATCTCGGCATCTATTTAGTAACGCAGTGAGAACATTTCCTAGATTACGTTAGAACAGAACATCGTCTTCAAATGTCGAGATATTGTCGCCCATTACGGGGAATAATTGAACATCTACTTAGATTTATGGGAACAGATTTATGCATAGACCACGAGTGGATCCGGACGCTATGTTTGCCAAGCCGTGGTCACCACTCCAAAACACATCTAACCCAACGTTTTTCGGTTTTGCGACAGACGTGACCAGCCCCTGCCACTTTAGCTCGCTAATGCTTTCGATTATTCCAACGTATTGATTATTCATTATTATAATTATATTGAATATTTACGTTTGCCAAATTTCTTGAGGTCCACACGAATAGAATATAAGACAAACTTCGTAAAGTTGATGTGGCTGTCCGCCGCGCTACGGTGGCTGATATCTAAACTGAAGTATCTAATGATACATCGTTATTTTTTTAATAAATTAGAAAGATTAGGTACTCTTGTTCAGAAAAAAAATTTGCTCCTTGAATCTAATAAAAACGTTAAATAAAAAATGTAACACAGTCATGTAAACCTCACGTCATTGCTAAATATGTTTTCAAAGAAAACTGGCTGTTTTCGGAACGCTGATATAAGAACTAACGTAGCAGAGCTACATCAAGTCTGTAAGGATAGAGCTATTTAGAAGTTGCTGTGCATGGGTCCACCCCGTACTGGACCTGTTGTCACAATATTAAATAATATCATAATAATAACCGATTATATTGCATATATTCGCCGAAGCGCCGATCAATAAAGAACACGTCACCTCTATCATTATAGATAAAAGAACCTATTAGTATAAAGCAAATATTGTGTTGCCGAGTTTTCTCCTCTAAAACAACAGGCTAAATGCCCCAAAGCTATCATAAATTCAGTTACCCGCGAAATTTTCAATATTTACCTATAACAAGTGCTTATAAATTATTCCTCTTTGCTATCATATATTTTCCTTAATATTAAAACTTGTTTACTGAACACACTGTGCTACGTATACAATTATTCCCCCTCGTACGTCGTACGATGCTGCAGAGTTCAATATGATTAAATTGACTCGTTGCAGGGAATATAGATGTATAGAAAGGAATTATACTCGGAGCAAATGGAGGTTGCTAACTCAATTTCGTTCAATTCCACTTGCAATTATGATGCTTTAGCAATTATTTTGCAATGGAACTTCGTTAGACCTTGTATAGGACGATAATTACTACGTCACGGACGATAATTGTACGTCATGAATGGCAACATCTTATAAAATCATATTTAATATACCTATCAACGAGCCTTTGTTAAAATTGTAAATATATATAAATATTTTTAAGTTGAAATAAAGTAAATGAAAAACATTTTAGCATACGACTGTACTGATGTTTGGATCATTATAGGGATTTCAAAAAAGACGTTTAGGCGCGTCACTGTATTTTCAGTCGGATCCTTATAAAGAAACAGTAATTATTAATATTTTTAAATTAATTTGGCCAGCGTGGCAGACTTCAGCCTTAACCGTTCTTATTTCGACAAGAGACCCGTGTCCAATTGTCGAACGATAAGAGCTGATGACGGTACAAGCAATATCGTACTAATACGAACATTATTACGTGTTAGGTTGTTACTTTCTGGTTACAAATATTCATTTTGCTATATGCAACTTCATATGCACAGTTGTGTAGTCTCATAGACTCTAAGCTTAAAAAAGCTTAGAGTCCATAAGACTGCTACAGCGTAGTAAATACATATGTTCGCGTCAGGTGCTTCACGCGGGAGCCAGACAGCATCGACGCCAAAATCTCAATGCTTGTAGACCTGGTCTGTTTCTTCTACATCTATCACTCTCGTTATACTTGTCCTCCGGTTTTGGAAACCTGGAACTCCCCGTTAGAACTATTTACACGTTTAAGTGATATTCCAGCAGGTGTAATGCTACGAGCCAGCGGAGCGGTGGCGGTCGCCGTGGCCGCGCTGCTAGTCAGCTGCAGCGCGGACCCTCGCCAGGTGAAGAGCACTATTCATGTTTTTTATAACAACTACAAAAATTCTACATAAATATAAGAATGTTTATATGCGAGGGACGCAACCGGCGTCTTTATTGCTATCGAGGCGATCTCTACCAGATAAGTTGTAGTTGTGCTATCACCCTAGTACACTCCTATTAGTGTACTAGGGTTTGCAAGGAGCAGTAGTTACTAGGGTTGTTACGATACAAATATAGCCCGCGATGGTAAGAAAAAGAAAAAAATCTAGGCATACTAAAAGAATTAATGCGTACAAAAGATACTATTTTACTGTAAAGACTAGTCATTCTCATCATCATCACCATCATCAGTCTGTCCCAGTCGCCTCTTGTACGAGGTCAAAATTGGAGGTCACTATTGAAGGTCAAAATAAAGTATTATTTTGTGGAAAATAATTTGACACACCCAATTTTAGTTCACCATTGAGATGGAAATATGTTTCACAATATTATAAAAAGGCGTAGTTGGTGTTACGACTTGTTTACTCCGACAAAATAGATGGGATCAGAATATTAATTAACCATTGTAAAATATAAGTTGTAAGTGTTTGACGGCGCGCGCTCCTGGTAAATATTTAATGGAAACTTAAGCTTCCAATTAGACATGCAATACAACTCAAATCAACATCTCCACTCAAAACACAAATTGCGGGAAAGAATTTGCCGTTACACCCCCGGCTTATATCGTAGTATTTTAATTCCCGTGTTTGCGAAAAGTAACAAGCGTACTAAAGAAAGTCGACCGCAAAAATTATAATTTTACAAGTATTAAATATGTTAATGTTTTGCTTTCGTGAAAGCGAATTCGCTTAAGTACACAGCTACTAATGAGTTTGAAAATTTACTTAAAACGTATTTGTTGATTTTCTGTTTTATGCTTACTCATGACAACTAAATATAATTCAAGATCTGGCTAAGACATTATCTATCCACCAGGAACAAGACGGAGTAGGCGAGCACGTTGCCGGAGACCGCTACGACACCGGTAAGATACCACCATCAGTACGTTCACTACACGGTGTTAACTGTTGCGTTTTGTTGTATCGCACTTTGAGAATGCCCACACACCACACACAGCCCCGAGCACCGCCGACAACCACTCTACCACTCAATAACGTTTGTGTCACGTTTTATATCCGGCATATAAGTATACGTTATTATTGTTATTACAATTATTAAGCTCACATAGCTAGTCAATATGCACTGTTTGTATGACCGTAAGTAATTGTTACAAAAGTTTTAAAGTCGAATCAGCACTGTATACGTCACGCATTCTATATACGTCCATTGTATGGTGATGGATCCAGCACTGTTCACAGATTGTCTCTTCGCACGACGACAAGTCACTTACTGTTCACTGTGCACTGTGTACCTCCCACTGCACTGTTTGGTGAGTACCCGTAACTATATTCTATTATATTACTACATCATTACGCCAGGCCCTTTACGGAGTGACCACAGCATTGAATACCAACTATGTCTTTCCGTAAAGACCTGACATGCTTCTTATAATCAATCACTTTCCTCATGTACGCACGCTGGTTTTGGAGATTTCTGACTCTTCTATCAGCCAATATCTGTCCTATGTGGTCAAGATAAGTTAGTCGTGGTCTCCCTCGGCCACCAGCAACCATCAATATTCGCAACTATGAGTAACTTTGTAAATATAACATAACTATAATAATGTCTGGGTTGTTACAGAGTACAGACAGAGGGAAGAATTTAACAAGTTTTTACAATTGTTACTACAATATGAGAACCAGATGGAAGAGCGCAACCTCAATGGTATCGGTGGTACTGCCCTGTTGGGTCTCAGGAATCTTGGAGGCATCGGCGGATCTTCGCTCCTTGGAAGACATTTGTATATTCCCGATAGAAACTATCACGCAATCAAAAACGGGCAGTTGCTGGGCAGAAACTTAAACGGACTCGGTGGTTCCAGTCTTCTGGGTAGAGAGAAGTATGCCAGATTTATCGATTCACTGGGCGGTGGCAACTTTGTTCGTAACTTAGACTCCATTGGCGGTGGGAACTTCGTTAGAAACCTCGATTCTATCGGAGGAGGTAACTTTGTGAAAAAGAACCTCGATCAAATTGGCGGCCCCAACTTAGTGAAGAGAAACTTGGATTCCTTGGGCGGAGGGAACCTGGTCCGAAACTTGGACTCCATCGGCGGGGGTAACTTCGTGCGGCAGGTAGACCCTCTCGGAGGCGGCAACTTCGTTTGAACGATCTGCCCTGATCTCACTATACTCCTCAAAGTTTTACGTAATGAATGTGATAATGAATGGTCATTAGTATAACGTAAGATACATTTTTATTGTTTACCATTACACGTTGGAATTTTGAAATAAACAACTTGCAAACCTATTCGTAGCTTTTTATTATGTCCCATCAATATTTTTCCTTTCATTGTTTTAATGTAATTATTATACGTCCTACGAAATTTAGTCAACTACATCTCGAAGAAAGAACTGTGTTAATGGGGTAAGATGTTCTCTGTAGCACAGGTAAATATATACACATATATGTCTGCATTATAATACTATGCACATGTATATAATAATGTTATACTAAACGCTGTTACAAAGGTCACAAGCCCCGCAACCTGGACCCGCTGGGCGGCGGCAACCTGGTTCGAGAAGTGCGCGAGTCTCGCCAGTACCCCTATCCCACGGCAAGGCGGTATGAATACGGCAGGTACGCACTTAAATACAAACAACTAATAATATCCGTTAATACTAGTCGGGTAGACAGTCGGTCACGACTGGGAGCACGGTGCCAAATATCTCTACATACCTTTTCTACTTCTTGTACGTTTATCATACTTATTTTATTAATATCATTTTTATTATGTCCGCTCGGCAGGTCGCTGACAGGATAGGTAGATAGTAACGAGTGTGAAATATCTAACAACTAAACAGAACTTCACACTAGACGTGCTTCTATATTATTTACCCTTATCAATAATAATATCAATACTTATTAATTATTCATACATTTAACAAAATTGCTCGACAATAATTTTAAAATGTATCGAAAGCTTTAATTATAGAAGTTTATACTCGTGGCATATTTAATCAGTGTTTATTCAACTTGAAATTGAATAAAGTGTTATAACGTATTTCGAATGAATTTAACTCATGAAGAAATCCGCACAAAGTTGTCGAACAGTGTTATACGAGTTGGTATACATGTTTATATATAGTACGTTGACCGGAGGCGGGATAACCAATCAAAATGGACTTTTTCCACACGGACAATATACCCTGATTTGAGATTTCATTTGAAATATATAAATTTGTTTTGCGAGAATCTTGAAACTTACGAGTCACTTCTATTGCGAATAAATTTTTAAAACTACTCTGTCATTTCTTACTGAAATTATCTAAATTCTGAAATTATCAAATTATCAAATTACAGTGTGCATTATTTTTGCTAAC
>DWDT01004472.1:0-11226 GCA_018245595.1 Microceris scylla | reverse complement strand
ACTATGGCCTTAACCCTCTCAATATGAGAGGAGACCCGTATTCCAGCACTGGAATTGTAATGGGTTGAAAAAAAAAACAATGCACGAGTTATTTCTGTAGTACTTTTATAAATATTGCTATTAATGAATTCGTACTATTTGGATTTGTGATTAGAAGCCAAAATCCGATTACGTGGATTGTATTCTGAGAAAAGATTCTGTTCATCTTTGTAGCAATGTGTAAATACATACATATATCGTTCTATTATATTGTGGTCATTTATAATAAAGTTGCCCTATCTAGTGACATAACCACCTTTGTAGCCTTGTACTGTGTACTGTGACTGTTGATTTTAGATTTGGAATAATTATTAACTTTCGTTTATGTCTACCAAAGTTTTGCTGTCAGTGTTTCACTTAATAGTTTAGTCATAACAAAGCAAAATAACCGGTTATTTTATGATTTATTTAAAACGCCCAACATCCTTCTACACCAGGTTGTGTAGAATTTCGCAAGATAAATCAGATGGTTTGTGGACATGATATTTAGGAATAATATTAACTTTCAAATTTTATAGTCATTCCACTGTTTTTGCTGAAATATAGTTCGTATTTTTGCAATTGCATAATTTAATTACAAAAATACGACATTTCACGGCATTTTGTCACACTGTGACTATAATGAACGTACGATACATATTCTTTTTTCGCCTAAATTTTTATATTAGTCAAACAGGAAGGAAGGAAGGTTATTATAATAAGTCTTTATGACATTCCACGCTGTCTTGTTTGACTAGTAAAATACGAGTAGAAGTCACCGCGCAAAATATTCCTGGATAATATTTCTGAAATGAGTCAGGTGCTATGCGGAACGCTGCCAGGTTGCTGTTGAATTATTTCGTCGCATTCTCTATTCTTTTGATGCACCATATCCACTATGTCTGTAAATAATATAATAAAAACCCACTTTATACCATAGTTTTTAACCTTTTATAACATAGTTTTTAACACTTTATAATATAGTTTTGAACACTTTACAATATAGATTATATCACTTTACAACAAAGTGCTGTGAAAATTTGATACGGCTACCTGTAATTAATGAATATAAGTTTTATATTGTACATATTTTGTTACTTGAGGAAAGTAGCATAAAAGCAGGAAGCAGTCATATGCGGTTACCGGTTATGGATATTTGTATCCGAAATGGAATAGGATTCTCAGCGCAATATTAAATGTTAATAATAATTAAAGTTTAATTTAATCATAATTTATTTTATATAGTATTTTAATTAATTTAAGAAAGTATTTACTTATTATGCTGGATTTGCGACCCAAATAGATTTTTGGCTCGGTTACAAAGAAATGCCATTTATGTCTCTCCTACGCTGTTTTGCATCAATTATTTAAGGTTATACATATATATATGTTGATCTCTTCGGAGTGGTGCGTCACTTCAAGGATACCGGGGGACGTGTGACCGAACACTTGGGTATTTCAAATGTATTTCCATAACACTCCATCTTCACAGTGTTGCCAAATCAATGAGCGCGTGCTAATTTGATTTTACCAACGTTGTTAGTGTCAACCACTGCATCTTGTAGATCTAAGTTCTTCTGGATATACGAATTTCCATATTCTCGTTTGGTAGGATCTAACATCACAAGGATTTCTGTTTTAATTCAAAAACTATTAGGCTTACTTTCATCTTATACATTTAGTGCTCAGGAATTATAATCATGCCTCTCTAGGCACTCGACCAATCTCTATTGGTCATGCGACTGATTTGCGGATCCGCATCTTTGCTTTCTGGCTGATTATTCAAAGAACCAGCTTTTATGAAGTGTTATTGAGGAATATGTAAATTTCTTTAATCCTGCTATTGAGAATAGACGCAGTACATAAATAATTTCGTGAAGGATTAAACTCAAATTCGTCTTAATGCTTGTTGATGGACCATTGACAAATTCTATAAAAGTTCTAAACTGGAATACTCAGCGTTAAAACTTTCGAAGAGCGAAATCGGCAATTTTCATCGGAACTGCAGCGGCCGGATCGGAAGTTTTTTCATTAGTGGGCTAGCGCGGATTAGTGGATCTCTTTGGGCTACTATTTGATCACGATTCAGTCGAATTCAATTCGTACAAGCAAGTGCTAACTACGCCGCTTTAAAGCGCGAACGTTGATAAAAAAAATGAGACGACCGACTTTTAATTTGACGTTCAAGCAAAACGGAATTTACAGAGAGTTGTGCGATCAGATGACCGTAATCCGCGAGAAAAGCATTTCAATATAACAGTACTTAGTACTTAAAATTATATTAAAATCAATATATGTGTTTTTAAAGGCTATGTTACAGTTCTTTGAAGGAATCAGAAGTTGATATTGTAATAAAACACCGGATTTATACCGTTATTTAAAAAAAAAACAGAAAAAACAATATAAATAGAAACAACTATAGAATTCAATAAAACATCACAGATCCTTAAAGATCCTTAAATGAAAATAATGAGGAAGGACATCAAGTTAGTAGCTAGGAATAAAAGTGTAGGTATATCCATAACCATGTAGGTAAAAAGGATATTTTACTGTAGTCGTAAACGAAAAGTACAAAGCGCTTGGGGAAAATTTAATCACAGGCCCAAATTGCTTTTTCTGTCTTTACCTTTATATCAAAACAGGGGTAAACGGGAAACGATTTATAATTTCACTTTATATCACAGGAAGATCCCGAAGACGAACTACGCGGAACACTTAAAAACTGTCGAGTATTTATTGTGAATTGGTGACATACTATAAGAATTAATAAATATTTTGTTAAACAAAACTAAAAATATGTGAGCGCTGCAGACGTAAAAGTTTCGAAATCCAAGTTGAATTACTTGTATATTGCCAAGATCTGATATAAAAAAGTAAAAATGCAGCGTAGCAGTTCTGAGGAACGGTATAAGTAGATCGGAAGTGTTCGAAGAAGAAATAAGTATAGAGAAACAATTTTTAATTGAACATTGTTGTTCACAGATTGTGATGCCACTACGCATAACTGATTGTATAAGCAATGTTGTTTTCATTAATTTCAATTTTTGTTGTTATTTGCTTGTTAATAACAAAATTAATCAGTCTATAGAGTTGTTTTTTTAGAACGTTTAATAGAACCGTTTTCTAAGTCATGTTTGCCTAATTTTTTTTTCGTTTGCCTGTAGCTGATGTCATTCAATTTGCTTTTTCATATTTATTTATAATTTAAGGTATTCCATTACAGCTCCTCAGTAGCACTATGATATGGTGTGGCTCCTATCACACATCCTTTAATGACGAAGCTATAAAAGCTTTGAAAGCTAAGAAATATGTGACCTTGGGATTTCACTTTTTTGGGCCATAATTATGAGACTAAGCGTTTATGTTTTACGACAAAGGTTAGTTGTTCTCGAGAAAAATACTTCTCGTGCTGTTTCTAGTTCGGTAAGGATCGATTTTTTATGTTCTATTTTAATACCTTCTATAAAGACACTACACAAATTGATATTATCTTAATTCATCTGGGTCTGAATTAAAAAAATAATTATTAATATATTAACGCTTTACTTGATTCTTCATTAACTTCGCCTGTTATCATACAACCCTATTTTCTCAACAAACGTAATAGGATAAGATCAACATAGATAATTATATTATTAGCATTTATTAATTGGTAAAATATTACATAATACTATCATTACGCGTTTAATTTATAGTGAAATGTGTAACCAGTGCAATCGGAAGCGTAGACGGAGATATCGGCGAAACTTTGCGTTAGTCGAAATGCAATTCGAATTTCAGTTTTAAGAGTAGACTAGTTTGTAAATAAATATATCGCACGAACCTTGAAAGATAAGTAAATTCGAGAAACAATATATACTTGAGCTCCATGAACAAAAATATCCAGTGGGAAATAAAATGTGTCGTCACGTAAATACGTGATTCCGTCTATTTTGCGCCACATTTCTCTTTACCGTGTTTGTTGTTGACAGACACCAGTTTCTCATTATGTGTTCCCTTGTGACTTGAACTGTGTAGCAGCAGAAGTGTCAGATGAAACTTAGCCAGTATATTGACGGGAATATTCATCAAACTAGTTGCCGGATGCGTTGGTGAACCTGGTTGGTTGTTGTTCATCTAGTCGAAGGAAATGTATTAGTCATAATAAATTACGCAAAATATATTAGTCATAATAAATCATTTTTTACTACAGTAATTGTGAAGCATAATAGGTAAAAATATTTTCATGGCGTTCAAAAGTAGGTTAACGGTCTTACGGGATATTGCATGATTTGCTGTAAAACCGACAGTGCTATAAATCGTGGAGTTTTTCAAAAACAAACTACTATGTCATTAAGTTTGCTCTTGTTCTCTTGTGAATCATTCATGATTATTGGTAGGGGCAGTAATATAAAAACATTTTAATAGATATTTTGTTTTTTTATACAAAAAATTACATAAATATCGCTAATTTACGACTAAAGTGTAGTACATACATGTGTCAAAAACAGTCTCTTTCAGAAAACACTTCAAAAAGTTTGAAATCGTAATTATTATGTGGTTATTACAATATCATATGGCTTATAGATCATTCTGTGATATATAACTATTACAATACAGAGAATAATTATGATTTCAAATTTTGTGAACTGTTTTCTGCAAATGAGAGCTTTTGGGATATTACACTCTAGTCGCAAATGAGCGATATAAAGAAAAGTGATAATATTTGTACAGATTGTTTTTTTTTTTCGTATAAAAATTATATTCGTGTATTCGAATCGAGCCGAACAGCTCTTTTAATAGTCACATTTTTTATTGTTGTGCCTCTAACACATTTTTTCTTTTTTAGTTTTCTTCTAAACATGCAAAAAGTATTAAAAACAGATTTTTATATATCACAATTATCAAGGGTTTCGTTTAGATATTGAAACACTTATGCGTACTAATTAGGTACTATAGAACTACTTAACAGTTTTAACGGGACCAATATTGTACATCGCTGCCTGGGTGTTAGGAATTTCCCGACTTTTTTTCCATGTTTTCGATAATTTGCTATACCTACATGATATTCGAATACTTTAATAAGCAATACGTCGTTTACGTCCATATAAAATCAGATAGACGGAACTTTAAAACGCTTCTGCATCGCTAAGCAAGACTGTTAATTAAATTTTCATAAAAAGTCATAGTTACAATCTTATAACGACTTTTGCTGAGCTACGGAATTCTTAACTATAAAAGTTTTTCAATCATGAAATTTTTATAAGCGATTGTCTATTCGATAAACAACACTTTAAATGGTTGATATAGTCAAATTAGTTTAAAGACATTATTTTAGTATGGAACCAGAATGTGTTGCCAAAATACAAGGCGGAACACTGTACGTTCACGAACAACCACTAAAAACTATGCGGGCACACGGATATTAAAATTTCCCAACTATTTTCATCGACAATTTTAACTCCAAATTTGCTGAAATTGTCCGGAATTGTTCAGATAGTGACATGTGTTTCATATGTTCTCTAGAAAATGTTTTTGAATTTTCCCAGTATCTACTCTCCACTTTCACATGAACAATGAATGCTTATCATAAATTGTATTTTTTATACTATTGTGCTCGTGGGTTTGTGAGTTTTTCATCATCAAGAGAATTTCATTTATAATACAGTTCGAATATAACTTAATTTAGAGTATTATCTACGGTAGGTATTTATTTTAGATTTGTTCATTTTGAGTTGCAACAATGTCTTCTTTCTATTTCATTCCCGACTAAGTTAACATTCGTTAACTTGTCATAATACTCGTATTTTGTTTAATTCACGATACTTTTGCATTCGTATAAAATATTAAAACGTATATATTTTTTAATCAAAAGCAAACTAGCTGAATAAGTTTCATGAATTGTGTTATTAGATGGATAACCTGAATTTTTATGATACAGAGCCTATTATGGCTTAAAGTATACCTATTGTTAAGAGATATTTGCAGTTCATAAACATTAGTAATAGATGCCTTGACGATCAAGTTAGAAAGACATGTGGCAATGTGTGGCTACCGGTATAAATAATGGTGTTTCTACTGTTGTATTAATTCTTATAATTCACATAATGATATGCTTTTGGTCATGTCTACGAAATATGAATGGAATAGAAGAATAGATTTTATACATTTTTCGAGAGATTTATATATTATATACAGTTTATATATATTACATTTTTTAATATGTTACATACAGTTACATTTATTAATAAGTCAATGTTTATTCTGAGAATAAGAAAATTCATCTTATTAAAAATCCTAATATTGTAGTCTATATAGGTATACGTAATCAATACTTTGTTAATGATAGATTAGCTCCAATATGTTAAGACAAATTCGTAGGTTCTCCAGTGTGGTACAGCTGACCCAGTAATTGGCGATGCAAAGGGTCTAGGGGTAAAATAACTTCATTAAGAGCGTTCGTTAGGGGATAGAAACTTGATGACTAATTACTAAGTAATGCCGACGAGAATAGTTGACGGGTCAGTATGGGAAGGGGTGACTTTGTACGGACGTTTACTTAACAGGGTGAGACCGTTAATTAACTCCTGTCATTTCATTAAATACTTGACAGGATCCTTCGTATGATAGATGAGTGTGCATGTTATGGTTGTAATGTGACGTGTCTCTCATGCTACGGCTGCAAGCTTAGTCGACGTAGTTCTTGTTTATCTATACAAATAAATAAAATTGGGGTGTCTGTTTGTAATATTAAAGTAAACGCTTTTTACTAAATGGATACGTATGTATACGTGGTACATTTACCAAAATAACATTTTGTACAATTTTTGTCTGTCTGTCTGTCTGTTTATTCCGGCTAATCTCTACAACGGCTAGACCGATTTTGACAGGACTTTCACTGGCAGATAGTTCATGTAATAAAGAGTAACTTGGGTTACTTTAATTTTAGAAAAAGTTGTCACCTCCATGCGAACGACGTCGCAGGCACAGCTAGTACTCTGTTTGACGAAAAAGTATAAGTAGAAAACTATTATCATAACATAGGTTCTGCTTAGGTTGGAATCAGAGTCATATTCTAAGTGTTATTATTAATCTTGACTCTTTTTTTATTGACTTTGCTAAAGGCGTGAGGGGGCTTGATCTCAATTGTTGTAATTTTTTCTAATTTTATTCCGGCATGAAGATTTAGATTAAAAATTTCATACAAAGTAGCCCACGCTTTTGGAACCGTTACATTGATTCGCGTCAGCCATTTTATTCTTATATTAAGAATTAGTTTTTACTTTTTACTTTGAATAACTAAAAAAGCGTAGCTTATAGATTTTTATTAAAGCTATTTCTCTTGTGTATTGTTGTAAAAGTTGACGAATAAGTTCAGAACAAAGAAAGTTTTGATTTAATCATCTCCAAATTGACGATAAACTTGAGTTAACTCGGAAATAGCCGACGCTTATTAAATTGTTAAAAAGTTATATTACAATGGGTGTGATGTTAAAATAAAATATTAATTAATTATATTTTGAGTTCCATTATTAAGGCATTCAGTGTATTATAGACAATTTTATATAGTAATGAGACTGTTCCTTTATATCGGAAACTATTGAATTAAGATTCTTAATATAAAAAAATATACAGTATTTATTTTTTCATTTAGAGCATAATAAAATTATCAGAGAAAACTATTAGATATAAATAAAATAAAAACCTAAATTATGTTCTATCCTGTAGCGTTATTCTTGCATTTCAGCGAAAGATATTATTTAAATAGTGATTTAAATAAACGGTAGAAAAAGCTTGAAACCACACTGAAATCATTTAGATACTACGTCCACAAAACCGATTTAGATCTTTATATTTTTCTCTAGCAATTGTCGTCGTTCCGCTGTTTTATCAAGGAACGTGTTTTGCACAATTTCATCTCCATTTAGAATTATATATTGAGTGGTATAAGAATATATATTTAACCATAGCGTTAGATACTGAAGAAACGAAATGTGCACGTATGTATCTCACAGTGGAATGAGAAGTGTATGTGCCAGGACGAATTGAAAGGATTATTAATTTGAAATATGTCGAGTTTTAATGTTATTATTATAAAGATATTTGGCACTGATTGTACCAAAAGTTGTCTTATTAATATATTCTAAGGCGGAAATCAATATATGCAAATAATAACTGCATTTTGTCCATATGGAAGCGTTGGTCAAAAAGTACGTTTTGCGGCGTAATTCACTAAAAGATTTAAATCGAAAATAGAACTCTGCTGAATATCTGGGAGTAGATTTTTTTTCCAATAATGGACGGCAAAGACCCAAAAAGAAAAGGCGCCTACTTACAATCGAAATCAAGTTTATATGAAGAAGTTTTTCATAAAATGAAGAAAACACAAAGAAATAAAAGAATGATTTTGGTAAGTTCTTAAAAGTTAGTTTCTCACGTATTGTAAGCTTTTGATGGATAGTTCGATGTCTGAATTTTCAATGAGCATAAGATTAAAGTCTCGTAACTTAGCTCTATGGAGAGTCGCGCACAAAGTTTGCGCTAAGTTTTAAAAATGATATTTTAGAGGCGAGAAATCGGGATATTATGGGAAGCAGGTGTTCCATAATATCTTACGAGAAAGACGGAAGAATATTAATGTTGTTGTTTATATCTTAGTTGTTTCATCGTATCGGAATATCAGCTTTTTCTTGGTTTATTGTACGCTATTCCTTTAATTCTGGAAACATATTTCTTATAGCACAATGTATTTGATGCTGTCATTATTAAATCTTCTTATAACTGCACTGTTAGAAATGAGTAATTAAGGAAAGATATGTATGTTCATGCTCAACCATCCGGGTCAAGTGTATTTTAATAGACTTTGTCTTAAAAATATTTCAGAGAGCTTCAAGCCAGGCAAAATTCTTCGGGTTTTTCTCTCTTACCATCCTAGCTCTTTTCTGTTCATAAAAACGCATAAGTTGGATTGTTAAAGTGAGTGGCTCGTGTATTTACTTAACTATGTTTAGTGGTTGCTTTTTATAAGAAGAAAAGCAGATGTTATTTACTCTTCCGGAAATTTTTCCTGTTTTTATTTTAAGGTGACATATCTGTGTGTGTGTGTGTGTGTGTTTTCTGTATTTTATTCATAAACAAAAACATCACCGCTATGTAATTTTTATTTTACATAGAAGTTGCGATGTATTTTATTTTAACTGCAAACATTCAAAAGAGGCTCAGGGACACAAGAGACACTAAAATATAATTAAAAACATCATAAATATTGAATCATGACAAACGCGAAAATCTAGTGATTAATTTTTAAAACTCTTTAATATTCCATATCCTTTATAGGAAAATGTTTGCAAACGTTTATATCAGTAAGACACGTGAACGTGGAACCCGAAAATGCCGAGTCGTCTAATTCATTCAAAGCCTTGCAGCGCCAATATGTACACGGGAACGTTCTTTGTGAAACAAAATGCTCACTTATTTATTTTCGGTCTTCATTGTACATTCAAACGTTTGGACCGGAAAAATAAACGCACAAATTAACTGAGAGTTTTTTAAATACCTTTAAATGTACACGATGGATGGAGGTAAACGGCGAGTTCATAGATTTTTCATTACATTTAGGAGTGGCCGGATGTACTTAGATGTTACAGATTTGCCCGGATGTACATCCGGAGGTGTGTAAAACCTTTCAGAGGGCTAAGGGCGATTTTACATGCATTATTTTTAGGAAAAATCCTGTTTGAATATATTGCAGCTATTTATTATATAGTTTTATACTAAACACTTATGATACTAGGTCTACGAGAACAGCTTTATTGTATTCATGTGGTAATAATACTCTTCAGCTACTTTTCTAAAATATTTCTGTTAGTATTCTGCCTTGATTATAGGTCGCTAGGAAAACTGCATAGGACACAGTTGGTACTTGTATGAGCATATAATTTTCATGGACTTCATAAAAGCTGTCGTGTGCATTGGCAACAGTGGTTAGCGGTCGGTTTCAATTGCTACTGTCCAATGAAATTTAATAACCTGAACAGAGACTTACAAGCCAGTTTAAAACTTTGTATTGGCTATAAACCAGCACTCATATTCATTTAATCGTGAGCATGGACTAAATTATGGACTCCTCAAATTACGTGGTTAGCAAGAAGGCACAAAAATAGTTGCAGACAATATTAAATACACGCGTTCACTTATTGCATATTATCAATGTATTTTTAAAAATTGTCTTAAACGTAATATCATGGCTATAATGCCTGAAGGTGTAGGCAGATGAGTGTATTACATTCCCACGTTTCACCGGTTCCGTTGACGTCATATCGTGAAATACAGAGTGAGCATATCGCCATTCACTGGGCACAAATATAGTCTCCGACCCACTACTGAAAATTTTAACTAGAAATAAATTCCAAGTTAAGAAAAATGAACGCTACTCGATCCGGGATTTGAAACCAGTACTTATCGAAGAGCAGTGCCGCTTGCAACCACTCGACCATCGAGGCAGTTATTAAAAATAGTTTTAACGCTTATCTTTATTACTCCTACGTGATATACTGTGTTTATATATGTACGAGTATGTGCACATACTGGGTGTGCGAATCGCTTGAGAATTTGACATTATTTGAAAACTTCTGTATCAAAAGAGCTTCAAAAGGATCAAAAGCATTCACGTTTACGTTATTTCGCTACTGTGGCCTTAAAGTGAACAATATTTTAAAGCGTTGCTACCTCTATGTTCCCAGGGCTTTTATCGAAATGGAATGAACATTCAACTTATCTTGTTGGAGATAAAACATTACAATATTTTGCATTTTCATAAGCTAATATTACTTTGTCAACGAGAAGAATCTCCGTTGATGTTTTATATGTGTATAATTGTGATATTAAAGATTACATAACATCACGCCTGTAATCTGCGAAGGGGTAGGCAGAGGAGAGTAATACACTCGCATGTTTCATCAGTTACGTTTTTGTCCCATGGAAAAGGTGGAGAGTCTATTGCCATACACCGGCCACAGGTCAGAAATTCTAGATTAGAAAAATATAATAGTACCCGGCCCGGGATTTGAACCCAGGACCTCCCGATCAGCAGTCCCGCTAGCAATCACTCCAACAACGGAGCAGCCAAAAATTATAGATTACTTAGAGCAATTACGCTAAAGTGTCTTCTGGAGTATGAAAACTCTTGTAAACCCACCGGTCATCCATGTAAGAACTTAGTATATGGAT
>DWDT01004471.1:0-11226 GCA_018245595.1 Microceris scylla | reverse complement strand
CAGCGTGGCAGACTATGGCCTTAACCCTCTCAATATGAGAGGAGACCCGTATTCCAGCAGTGGAATTGTATTGGGTTTAAAAAAAAGAAAAAAAAAATTTAACTCGAGCCGCCTACATAAAATGTATTAATAAAGTATACCAGCTTACACTAATTTATTATTATTGTATCCTGACCGTATTCGGCCACATCGACTGGGGACCAACTAACGAGAGCTTCGTTGGTGCGCTCTCATAAGACTGACATAACCGATTTTTGCAGTGAATGTGCGACCACATTCGCTGCATGTCAGTACTCCTCCGATATAATTGTAATGAATGGTCGCAATTGTAATGAATGGTCGCAGGTGGCACTAAAATGAGAAGCTGACGGTCCATTTTAATCGTGTATAGCCACATTAAGGTATATATTACTATAAATTTCATACCATCCACAATGTTAATTTTTTTTTTTTAATTCTTTCCCCTTCCTATTATCCCAAAGCGACCGTAACTGTGATGATGTTCGAAGCACCCTATTCCTACATGTTTTCATTTAAAAGGAAATTTAAAAAAAAACATAATTGATTTTAAAAATAGATCGAAAGAGAAAAAATTTACATTGTATATAAATTGCGCGCGAAAGATCAACGGTATTCCTAATGCTGAAGTTTAATCTCGCCTCGAATAAAGCGGTACGGTACGAGTTGCATCCGAGTATTTCTCTTTGGGATATAAATACGAGCCGTGGAAGTGCTCGCTTTGTATAAATTGTGGCGGGATCTCGCGCTTTTCACTTTTGATAAAGCGCTGTCTCTACACCGTTGTTTCTCTTCTTGGACGCTTCGACATTGAATATAATGAGAGACGTAAGCGTTACAATTGAGTTGATTAAAAATTAAAATGCTGCTGGCAGAAACAAGATTAATGTCTGGCATTTTAACGTCATAAGTTTGAATAAAAGTCACATAGCTCAAAGGATTAGTTCGCCGAAGTGGCAATGGGCTGGGTATATCTGCCGAAGAATCAATAATCGGTGGACTAAGCGAGTTCTGAAGTGGAGACCGCGGCTCGGCAAATATAGCAAAGGAAGCCCTCCGGCCCGGTGGGATGACGATCTGCGAAATCTGCATGTGTAGACATATACTGGATGCGACACACCGAGGACAGGGCGCGATGGCGCTCATTGGGGGAGGACCATGTCCAGCAGTGGACTGAAATAGGCTGATGACGACGACGACGACAACATATACTTTATAAACTTTTTTATTATTGTCAGTCAGATTTAGATTTCGGTTCGGTAATTTTTTTAGATTTCGATTACCTATGTTTAAAAACAGTAAAAGCTTCTAATATTTGCGCCACACTACCAAAAAGATAATATAAGAGCAGTTCTCAACATAACATCACGCCTGTAATCCCCGAAGCACTAGGCAGAGGAGTGTAATACACTTCCACGTTTCACCAGACACGCTTACGTTCCGTGGAATAGGTGGTGAGCTTATTGCCGTACACCGAACATAGATCCAGACTCCGAGGCACCATTAGAAATTCTAAATTACGAAATTCCAATAGTACTCGATCCTGTATTTGAAACAAGGACTCTCGAGCGTCAGTCGCGCTTGGAACCACTCGACCAAGGAGGCAGTAAATAACCAACTCGACTCGGCTCGACCGACGAGGTTCACATTTTGTCTAAAATTTTTTTGTTTGTCACTTCAAAATCTCACCATTTATTTCATTTTTTGAGTTTATTCATTTATAAACCGACGGTGATTTCTTTGCAAGGGTGGACTTACCGTTTGGTTTAAGAAATGTACTTATATAGGAGTAAAATTATTTATAAAAGGAACATTTTAATAAAAACAAACAAATTTAAAGAAATTATTTTTGAACCATATTAATGCACCGAAAAGAATATTTTGTTTTTACAATTTTCAATTAATAAAATATAACGTACAATAGTCGCTCAGCGAGATATGGAGGTGGCTATGTCCGGCGTTTCTAGAACGAAATTTATCGACTAGAGAACGAAATTTATCGACATAACCCGAAGGATTAGCAAGCTGAAGCGGCAGTGGTATGGTCACATCTGCTGCAGAACCGGTAACCGTTGGAGTAGGCTTGTTCTGGAGTGGAGACCGCGTCTCGGTAAACGTAGCGTAGGAGGCCCTCCAACTAGGTGAAGTGACTATATAGGTACGCAAAGCTGGCAGCGGTTGGATTCAAAGAGCTAAAGTTCGAACTCAGTGGCGTTCTATTGGAGATGCATAAGTCCAGCAGTGGATGGGAATAGGCTAATGATTTACAATTAGTCATATTTTTGAATTTTATTTAAATAAAGTCTAAAAGTCTAAAAATGTGTGAACAGTTTTTAAATCAAATTAACTAATGTGCGTGAAGTTTTACTCCTAGCAACCGTTGCTTTTGCGTGTGCGGGGATTGCAAGACGGTATTGGTGGCACCACTTAGTACAGGACATGCGCTACGCGAAAAATGTTGTTCTGATGAGCCATGAGCTATAATCGGCTGTTGAAAACTTTTGCAAAGTAGGTACCTATCGTTGCATAATCGATTATACCACAGAGTTCATGTAGTAGGCGCGTTAAGAAGTATGATATTTATGTAGCGTAAATAAATATGTAGCCTTTCTCTTTTACCTTAAAACCCTTAAAATTACCTGTATTTCATTTTAATGTACAGTATTTCATTTTTTTTTTGCCTTATTTTTGCTTAATTTTCCTTATGTACATTTCTACGTTTAGGAAGTCTGCGGTTATTATCGCCACAGGTAACTTATGAATGCCCGCTAATTTTGGTGATTGTAATTGTAGGGTCCGACTTAGCGATGCTCCAACTATCAACTATCTTGCAATTGGAAATTATTGTTCAAGAAACGTAATTGACTCCATTGCCGGATTAATAATATTTGCCAGTTTTTTATTAAAATTAGAATGAATGATTTTTTCATAGTTTTTTAATAAAATATTTTAATATTTAATCTCATGTCTGGCTTTTTGGTCGCCCCACTAGGTCTAATTGGTTTACTGTAGGTACTATTAAATGGCTGGCTTAATCAGCCACTGATTTAATAGGAGAAAATAAGAGGCGCTGACCCCAGGGGAATACCAGGGGAATACAAATTACAAACTAGACGAACTTTTTTTAAATAATTGTCTATGGTTGGCGTTCTTTGCAAATACTCCAAATAAATGTTCCAGTTTCAAGTATTGACAGTATTATATTTTAAACAAAGCCGTTTTTGTTTTATAATTAATGTTTTAAAAATTAAAAATTAATCTAGTAACATTTATTCCATTTTAATTTTTAAACTTGACTATTTTTGGGGTTGTTATTAAGGTTGTCCACTTAGAGAATACATCGATGTTTTCTAACTAAATAACTAAAACTCTCCTAAACCCATAGAAATAATATCAGACTTTTACAAGGTCACCTACTTTGCGTGCAAGTCTATTGTTCAACGACAACTTTTTGTTTTTTGTTCACGTAATTTTAAATTCGAGGGAGAAATCGAGCGATAACCGTTTTTTGGCTCTCGCACTGATAAATTCTATATTTTTCTCTCGGAATTATAAATTTAAAGGCTTAAATTTTAGATTTGTAATTTTTAAATTGTTCACGATTAACTGAAACAGTAACAAGTACGTTTGATGGTTTCGGCAAATACCTTGATTCATTGACTACATCGACAGCTTTTCAAAACATTGGATCGATTCAATGCATCGTACTGTAAACATCGAGTGCGATGTAAATTGAATATCCAAACGGCTGTCACTCAATCTAAGGTAGTGTCATCAGTCATACTAGCGTTTTACGAGATAGCTTGAGTGTGCATGTTAAAACAGTTTTTCGTTTTTTTAAAACACAATTGTAAAAGTCACGCGTATCAGTCTAGTCGGTCTGGATAGGCGTCCAGATTTTTGTGGGCAAATAAATCTACAACCAACACAAACGGCTGTGTTGTAATTGTGTGCAAATTGTGCTGTACCTACAGTCTAGGTATTGTAATAGATAAACTAAATCTTTAAGCGCTTTCTAATTTTATGGCCGAATTCACATTTTTTTCATAAAAATGTTAATTTTATTATAGTATAGTTTTTAATTTGCAGCAGGCCCCTACTGGTAAGTATAATGTATATATACTAAATCTTCAATATTAATATAACGTTGGTAGTTGAGACTTGAGATACATTTAAAAGAGTGTTCTTTGTTAATAATGTGAACTTTTGTTTTTCCGAAATGTTGCCTAAAATCGCTACTCATCACTTGATGCGCCGCCATCTTGTAATTTGCAACTGCTGTGATACGGTATTGGAGCAGAAGGTGCATGTGCTGTGATTTATTCTATCTATTGTAGACACCTTTTATAACAAGCGAGGCTCAAACCATAAAATGAATTATTGGATACTGGTCTTTTTCCTAAACAAAGCGCTTATAGTTTAATTACAAGTCTAGGGTCTCACCATCATACTGTAATGAATAGCAATGGTACTCATTATGTGTTCATTTAGTTATCCCTTTTTACATGGTTAAATGGTATAAATATGGCCTTGCCATCTTGCTATTCAGTATGCACTGTGTCTTGAAACCTCAATCAGTATTGGTCCATTTTCTAATATTTCTATTATTTCTCTTTGTGAAGCACCTTTAGCAAAACAAATTCTTAAAGGATTAGTATAGAATAGGATAGGATAGTTATTATTCTATGTGCATATATCTTGTATCTTGGATGATGTGGTAATCATTAACTCTAATGATTGGTGGTGGAATGGGTAAATGAGAAACTACTACACAAAGAACAATTAGTCACTGAAAATATCACTATCTCCTGTCTCAGATAGTCTTTGAATTCTGACAGTGACATTAGTCTACTGCACTTCTCTGTAAGAAAAAGGTGGTGTTTTAGCTATGAGCTGAGTAACCTATTTTGTGGTTATAATTAACCAATTTAATAGTACTAAGGGGGACATACAAAATATGTTGAAATATTCCAGAAAAAGCTGCCCATTTAAATACTGTTAACTACTCAAACAAATAAGTAAGTTCTGGTTGTCCTTAAAGTAGCTTTAGTAGTGGGGTTACGACATAAGACTTTCAAATGAAGTTTATTACGCACATCTGTATCTTGAATGAAAATGGCTGGCATTTTTGCCTTACACATTTTTGAGCTATGTAAATCCAGAGGTATTCTTTTCAGTGAACTATAGGGACCACTATAAAATTAAAATTAAACACCAGCTGACAAATTTAAGTTGTGACTCATCTGATTATGTTGCAATACTTAAGAATAATTACTGTTTAAGAGGATTATAATGCCCTTGTTATAGAAATAAAGCTAAATATTTTGAGAACAGTGAAGTGTTATAACATAGTTTTGTAACATGTACATAATATTTAGTTGTCATTATGCTGATTTTTAATATAGTTACTACTAGTCTGTGTTTTTACTGTATAACATACAAATATTTATATAAGGTATTTAAAGAAACGAATGCTATTTTTTTCATTAATTTTGTTGACTGCTTAAATGTACCATAAAGCTTGATATTGGGTTTTGTTTGGACAAAACAAATGAATTACTTTATAACCTTATGTCATAGGAGGTGTCTAGCGATGGAGTCTGGAGGAGATTGGTGTCTGATTGAAAGCGATCCTGGAGTATTTACATCACTTGTAAAAAAATTTGGTTAGTGATCAGAACTATTGAGTACAAAGAATTATGTATTGCACAATTATTTTAAATCCACTTGTTACCATAATTGTTAGTTTAATTGTTACAGAATTAAATTGTCATTTAAATTGGAACATAAAGTTTAACACATGGATTTAATTGACATTGTATTGATTTATTGTGATGCTTTTAATTTACATAATACTTTGCATCACTTGATACCTACCTCATTATTCTTTAGTATAGAAAAATGTGGAAATATTTAAATAGTACAATATATGTAAGAATTTACTGCAAGCTTTATTTTGTATTTTAGCTGGTAAATTTCCTTATAACATATAAACATTTCAGGGGTAAAAGGTGCCCAGGTTGAAGAGTTATGGTGCATGGATGATGATGTTGTAAATAAATTGAAGTAAGGAATATTACAAGTTACTTTTTAATACATGTATATAAAGATAAATGTATTTAGGATACATTCTCTCATTGAACTGGCAAAGTTAACATTGAACTTGACCATTAAGATGCCACAGTATTCATTAAGCATGTGTATATACTCATTTTGGGGAGGCCTATGTCCAGCAGTGGATTAAAATAGGCTGATGATGATGATGATGATGTGTACATACAACAATAATTAATATTATTTGTTTAAAAATCAAATCTGTAAGTTGGCTGCCTCGTTTATTGGGAAGTTCTGGGTTCAAATCCCAGGTTGGTTACTACTGGATTTTTCTATTTTCGAGTTTCTAGTAGTGACTCGGAGTATGGATCTATATCTGGTGTATGGCAACTGGTGAAATGCGGGGTGTACTCCACTTGTCTGTCCACCCCTTCCGGGATTACAGGTGTGGTGTTATGGTTTTTTTGTTAAGTTTTTGTATGTTTTAGTTCTACAAAAAAATTATCCCATTTTTTATAATAACAAATACACAGCAAGAACATAAAATTGCGAATTTCCACATATGAGCTGGTTTGAATTGTACCCAAGGAACTGTACAAATTGTTCTTTTTATTATATTCCTTTCGTTAAATTTTTTGTTTTAGGCCAGTTCATGGGCTCATCTTCCTATTCAAATTTCTCCAAGATAAAGAACCAGAACTCCCTGTAGTGACAGATAAGGAGCGTTTGGAGAAAATATATTTTGCAAAACAGGTACCCTTACCAATACTGATAATATTTTAAAGGTTAATAAATAATTAAATCAGTTCCAATGATAGAACAGTTATTATTTTCAGGTCATTAATAATGCATGTGCTACACAAGCAGTTGTTAGCCTGCTGTTGAATTGTAATCATCCAGATGTTCTCATAGGACCTGAATTGACAAAATTAAAGGAGTTCAGCATGTCTTTTGATCCCAAAATGAGAGGTTTAGCTTTGAGCAACTCCGAAACTATACGAACTGCTCATAATTCTATGGCATCAAGACAATTCTTTGAGTTTGACTATAAAACAGGTGCCCAAGTATGTATAACAATATAAAAGGTTTTCTGTCATTATCTATGTATGCCTCTCATTCTAGCTTTTGCTTGAAATTAACTTATGGCATGGCTAATGGAATGGCAAATTTGGCACATAAATTAGGCCTTCTATAAATTAATATAAGCTTTACAGATTAATTTCATACTTTACTCATTTATGATAGGATGAAGATGCTTATCATTTCGTGGGTTATATGCCTATAGATGGAAGATTATATGAACTGGATGGTTTGCGTGAAGGACCCATTGATCATGGTCCTATAAGTCCAGATCAGGACTGGCTCAATGTAGTTCGGCCGACTATTATGAAGAGAATTAATGCGTAAGTTGAGGAAGTTGATTTGTTATTATAGCAAAAAAATTTTGGATGACAATAAATTCATATGATTATATACAATGAATAAGAATATTTACATTGTATAAATTATGGTTTAAATTGTTCTATATACAGGTACAATGAGGGTGAAATTCATTTCAATCTAATGGCCCTTATAACTGATCAAAAAATGCTACTAGAACGTCAGTTACATGCACTGCATTGTGGGCCCGCCATACTAACAATGGACCCAGAAGAATTCGAAGAGGAAACAAACAGATTGACATTATTGCTAGAAATTGAAAATAACAAACTCTTGCGATACAAACAGGAAATGGCGCGTAGAAGGCACAATTATGTGCCGTTTATCATTGCTCTGCTCAAAATATTAGGAAGAGACAAGAAACTAACTCCTATACTGGAAAAGGCGAAGAGCCGCGGGAGTGACAGACAGGCCGCAAGGAAAGTGACTGTATAACACGAGGTCTCTGCAGGGACATCTCAGGGTCCACCTGTACAGTCCCTGCATCGGCTGTCTAAGTCGAAATCTTTTAGAGAGACAAAACACGAAGATATGCAACATTCTATGAGTTCGTCGGAACATAAACATGTGCAGCAATTACAGGAATTAAAAAAATCACATAAATATTTGCAAATTATGCAGACACAAAAATTACCCAAATCCCGGCAATCGCAACAACCACATAAATCTCGGGAATCACAACCACCGAATCAATCGCAGCAACTCCAGCAATTACTTCAGTATCAGAAACTGAAACAAGAAAATCCATCACGGCGAACATCGCAGCCACCTAATTTTCTGATACCACAGCAAGTATGTCAACCGCGACGCATCACTAAACCACGCCAACCTCGTAAACCACAGCAAGACGACCAACCCCGGCGAATTCAAAAACCACGCCAACCTCGTAAAAAACAGTTAGAAGCTCAAACGCGGCGAACGCAAAACCCGTGTCAATCACAGACACGGCAGCATGAAGTTCTCCCGCAGCCAACACCAAAACCGCGTCCATATCGAAAACCACAGCGACAAGGTAAACCGGGGCAAACACAAAAATCACGCCAACCACGAAAAATATTACCTGATAATCAAACGCGGCGAACACCGAAACCACGTCAAACACGAAAGAAACCGCAAAAAAATCAATCAGGGCGAGCACAGCAACTACAGCAAACTCGGGAGCTAGAGCAAGAAGATCATTCCCCACAAATCCTGCAGTCAAACACGTTGACACAGCATTTACGTGCACCAATCGTAACAGCACAATTACGCCAAACAATCCTACCATCGCAATTACGCCAAACAATCCTACCATCGCAATTACGCCAACCACTCCCCTCATCACCATTCCGTCAACCAATATCGTCATCGCCATTTCGCCAACCATTGCCACCATCATCACTTCGCCAAACAGTTCCACAAGTACAATTTCGTAAACCAGTCTCGCCATTGAAATTTCGACAATCACTTTCACCAACGCTCATTCGACAACCATTTCCATCAAGTCTACTACGACATCCACCGTCGATTCAACTTCGACAAATCATCCCACTGTCGCCTTTGCACCAAATAATTCCTATTACACAGATACGTCAACCACCTCAGCAACAACAATTTCGCCAACCTGTTACCCCTCAACTACAGTTTCATCACTCTCAATATATTCAACAACCTCAAATGTCACCTTTCGAACAACTTGAGCAACCACACGAATCACAGCAAATTGAACATACGCACCATACACGACAAACAGTGCAATCCCAAGATTTACCGCACACGCAGCAATCATCTGAAATGCAGCAATCTTCAACGCAACATACACTTTTTACGACCGACGAATCTACCAGCAGTGAAAAACCACAGTCTCTGCAAGAAGAGCCAAATGAATTGGAGGATGATCTTAACTTTTTAAATGCGGATGAAATATTTAAAGGAACGGTTTATGATCATCTAAATAGTTTAAGCGATGAAGACGTATTAAATCCTTTTCGGGACATTGATAATTTAACCGAATCCGAAGTTGATGAAAATTTAGTATAAATTTCGTTTGTGTCTGGTGTACGGCAATAGGCTCACCAGCTTTTCCAAGATGGTACGTATAAGCAGCTGGTGATATGTGGCAGCGAACTACACCCTTCTGCATACCTCTTTGGGGAAGTACAGCACATTTTTTTTAAAATTACGGTAAGTCAAATAATCACTCCCAATAAAAAAAGAAAGATATACTGGGCAAAACTACCAGCTAGACGCGAAAGTTCCCCTTATTTAAATTAATATGTAGTTACTTAGAAAATATTTAAAACAAACGATGAAACGTTCCATAAACTGAAAACAAAACTTATCTTTTCGCTTATCTATTTTTTCCTTAGACTTAATCGCAGTTAGATATTCATACAAAATGGATGATTTCGCATTCTGATACACGCGGAATTGGTCATTTCTCACATAGAGATTTATTAAAATAACAGTGACTTATTATAACATAATTATGTATATAAATCCTCTTTTTTTCCACTGCCATAATTTTCGTGTTTTCGCCGTGATACAATTACGATGTTGTGTTTAGAGGTTTATATTCTACTAAGGATGTGTAATAAAACTAGAAATATGATTTACATTTTGTCCATTTCATTTGATCGCTCGTCTTATTACTGTAGAAATTTGAATTTTATAATAATTTTGGTATAAACTAATTACTGAAATTAAAATATACTGGTGATTCAGATACACTTTATCTAAATATGTTAACTAACATGAAAATTACGTGTTCTTAATTATGAAAGTGGTCTAAGTCACATATTTCTTGTGTCGAGATATTAAATGAATTACATTTTAACGAATTGAAACATATTTTTACATTATGCGACATTTTAACTTTTATAGTCTTGATTAATGGAAATTTATTATGAACTAGCTAATATCGTAAGCAAGCGAGTCGGCGTAAAATAATCGAATTGCACTTGGGTTCATATTATTTTCTTTAATGACATGCAACCTCATTACACTTAAAGGCATACCAAAGATAGTCCGAACGCGCCTTTTTTTTGTTTTGATTGACGTCAAATGTTATACAGTTGGGGACAGAGTGGTTTGTATGTGAAAAGAAAATTGTTGTTTTTACTATTTTCGTCGTATTTTTTTACGTTTTTTCTCTCTATAAGAACATTCCTTAGACTTCATGAAATACAACAAAGAAGAAATCAGCCAAATGGGTTCTGCCGTTCTCGAGTTTTACGTTTAGCAAAACATATAGCGAGTGATTTTTATTTATATAGATATGGAATTGTGACTGAATTTCATAAGAAAATGTTATCTTTAAAGCTTGAATTGACTTAGACCGTTTTCAAAATAAACTGAATGTCCTATAAATGACTTAAAGCAATCAAGAACTATGAGTTTTATTTGAAACAATAACTTTAACGAAATAATTCATGAACATTTATTAATTTTTTTAAAAAAGTAATACATTTTTATAATTTCAAGGTTTTAAGATTCTTAAAATATTCCTGAAAAACTGGAGGGATGTATGGTAGTGATCACATCTAATTAATGGTGGTGTATAATGGAAGTAATGTAATATTTTCGTATTTTTGATCTTCCCCTTTTAGGTGAAAGATCCAAAATGTGTAATTTAAAATCACCTAAAGCAGTTTTAGAACATTTTATAAGCTTAATTTTTTAAGAATCTCATCCTTTGGAATTTGCAGCCAAGAGACAGATTCGCTCGTGGTATTT
>DWDT01004470.1:0-11226 GCA_018245595.1 Microceris scylla | reverse complement strand
CAAAAAAAAAAAAATTCGAGTGTCTGTTTGTAATATTAAAATAACTACTTTTTACTAAATGCATATGTATGTATACGCGACACAATTTTTATCTGTCTGTCTGTTTGTTCCGGCTAATATCTGGAACGGTTCGACCGACTTTGGCGGGACTTTTACTGGCAGATACCTGATGTAATAAGCAGTAACTTAGGATTTAATTTTAGAAAAAGTTTTGACTCCCATGCGAACGAAGTCACGGGCACAGCTTACTAGCCCGCGACTTCATGTAACAAAACATTTATTTACTACTGTAAATAAATGTTTTGTTACATTGAAAGAACATAATGCCGAAAGTATTCATTGCACTTTAAACTTACAGGTGACGAAGCAACGTGAAAACCATTCGAACTTACTTATTGCAATGCAGACTAACGAAGACAAAACAAAACATTGCATACGAAAAAAAGAAGAATTTATAACGGAAAGAAGAATTTGTAAGAAAGGGACGGAGATTGAAAAAGCGCAAATTTAGATTAATATTGATTACATTTTTTTTTCTTCTACACACTTATACCAAATTATCTCCACACATAGAACTATCGACCACAATAAACTTAATATAAGCAGACCGTAAAAACAAGACGCCACTGTAGTCATAGTCAAGGGTTCAACGCTTGCTGCTGAGGTGTCACGTGGTGCGTTGACTTCATAATCACGCAGTATTTTAGTTACAAATCCCGCTTCAAATATTTGTGTCATTATTCTGCTGATTTCTTCAGCAGCTCCCCATCGAGGTCGCATAAAATATACCAGCGGTAAGCTCGACAGACGCTCATCAACAATTTGCACCTTATAAGAAGAATGTCTTATAAGAGCCATATCTGTGATGAGTAAAAATTTTCTTCCTTCTGATATCTCTTTAATGTATTGCGGTACATCTCTCCACAACATTATTACGATAGGTTTGCTTATCGGTGCGTCTCCAACGTTTTGAAGCAGACCTTCGGTTCCTCCTACTTCGTCTACTACACTTAGCGCCTGTATACCTCTTTCTATATGGGGTTCCAAAAACGTTTTTTGTAATCCATCAACCAGATCACCTTGATAAGCAATTCGAACTATCGTGCAATACCATATCCAAGTCATGAAGAGGCTGTTATTTATCCAGTGTTTCGTCTCGAACTGCATGTCTTGGCCTAAAAACAGGGCTAGTGTCCCAAATATCACTCCCTTAGGTGAGTTTTTTCGATATTTTCCAAAACGTTGAACCAATGCAATACTTGCGATAAACAACAAGAATGATAATATAATTAAGGGTGTTGTATTTGTAAAAAACGGGAGCAAGATCTTTGCCCATTTATAAATCGCACGCTGATTCGGTAGGCAAAATATCAATTCCATTGTTTTAAACATGTTTGAGATTTGTGCTACCTGGTATCTCTTGGAGCTTAACACCATATTTTGCAAAACCATGTCGAATGTCCCATTCATAACAAACTTTAACACCTCCTGGCCACTATTATTGGTTCGTACTGAAAGATGGAAAGACGAATTGAGTTTTTCGAATACAAGATTCATGAACTCCATGTCCATCCCGCCTACCTCTTCTGTTTCATTATCAATTAGCATGACGTACGGGAACGTTACAGCAGTAATCATTTTTACGGCACACCCGTAATAATTTTTAAACTTCCGAGGAAACAGATTTGCGGAGTCAGGTATCAGAGTAATGGGAGTAAAATTTCCACATTCAGCTGGTCCGTAAGGCATATATGTTGACAGCGTGACTACCTCTTCATCAGAACTTGCGCTAATAATTAAAACATCACTAACATCGTTGTCCAAACTTATTTTGGTATATCTCTCCAATGTGGATATCTCTTTTACAGGTACTGTTATAACCAATATAACACGCATGGGATAAATAATGGATTCGTTATCATTTAACAGAAAATACTCATACTCGTCTGGATTGCTCACGAAATGTACGATTTGTTTATAGTCGATAGTATAATTAAACTTTGTGTTATTAGCAAATTTTTCGTCAATTTGTATAGTTTTTACAACCCCGTGATAGTTCGTTAAGAAATCTGTAACAATATTATCGTCACTGTGCCGCCAAATAACCGAAGTAGATAGATGCTGGTCAAATGCATTGTTAGCCAGAAACGACGCTTTTTCTGATATATAAGAAGCATCTGCAAAATGTATTACACATATTAAAAGTAAAAATAATAACATTCTAACAGCACACGTGTCTTCAACGATTGTTGGAACGGCAATGGTTGGCAGTGTAAGGATGTTTTCTTTTGTTATGTAGTAAATAAGATCCATGCTTACGTATACTTTCAACGCTTCATGCGCGATGCTTTCAATAAAGTCAACAATCCTAATGAATAAATTACCATCATGAAGATTTATTTGTACCACTCAAATTCAAGGTACGTTTATAGAGACGCTGAAGTTAACCTACATTTCACAATTATTGTGACACAATATGTAGGTATCCTCGTCATTGCCTTTGCTTTAACGAGAATAAAATTTTATTTACATTGTTACATTACGATTGTTATTCAATAAACCCAATAAAATTAAAACCAATTATTGCCTTTTTACAGATTATGTAATGGTTAAAAGGTTGTGGTTTTATGATGCAACATTGAAATTATTAATGAAATATTAAAGAAATTCCTTTTCAAAACACCTAATATGTACGATAGGATTTTAAATTAAAATGTGGTCTGATGTAGATCTAAATCGTTAACGAATTATTAGCCAATTGCAAAACATGTGTCGCGACATTTTCATAATAGACGTAGCTTTTGTAATATATAATAGCTTTTGTAATATTTTGTTAATAATATTTGAATATATTTATTTTAATAATATTTTGTTTTAATATAAAATATATTATATAAACGTACGTTTTTGTAATATATTTTATGGTGCTCCTGATTAATAATATTATAAGTCGATTGGCGAAGTTTCGCGATTTTGAGACGGTCAGTCTCATTTGAATCTCACAACAGAAGGATTCAATACATGAACTTATGATATCCGTGATTGTAGACATTTCATCATGTGTATGAATTTTATAAAGATTTAATAAAACAAAATAAATATTTATTATATTTTAATTTAACAGTCAAAAGGTGTAAGTATAAAAATGCAAATACATAGATAAAATATCCATAAACAGACGTTAGAATTATCGTGTAAAATCTGTTATGCATACATCGATATAAAACCTTATTGTTATAAAACAGTACAGTCATAAAAAATTCAGATACATTCCAGACATATTAAATATTGTGTTTGTGTGTTGCTCTGGATCTGAATTTAAACGGATAAATATTTATTTTGTACAAAAATATCGACTAGGAAAAATGTTTAGTGCGTAAACTTAAATTGTAACTTTAACAAAACACGAAATATATAACATAACTTAAAATTAACAATGTGGACGTCGTTTAAATCTAAGGAGATAATTTTTTTGGGTTGTGTGATCTGGAATGACAAGTAATAAATTAATCGATATAAAAATTAGCCTAATGAGGTAAAATGTTCATGACGTGGGCACCAATCATAGAAACAGTTACTTTTACCTAAAAAAGCCGTAACCGATGTAAATTAACAAAACCGGAGCCAGTTCGGTTTTATTTCATATATTGTTTTAATAAAAAAATCTGATATACTTTACTACATTATGAATAAATAACAAATAAATTTATGTCTTGTACGAAGGCTTAGTCTATTTTAATACATTGTCTCTGCATATCCAGTTCTAAATCTAGGTGATTTCCAAAGTGAATTTAATATTTTATATCAAAATTTGGTTCAATGGATTATAATAAGCTTCACAGTAAGCGATGAATACTACAATAAAAACTTATTGAAAACAGTGCCACCTGGCCGCAGCGATGCATCAACGCAGAATGCATATATAAAACAGCGCCATCTAGCCACCGCGTTGCGTCAACACGGCATCGATAAGCAGAACACCGCCGTTGATAATTGCCAAGGAAGCTTTTGCGAGATTCTTATCCCGCATGTCGCTCTTTCCGTAATTCTGATACCTGTACATACAATAATAAAAATCATTACGGCCGTATTAATTAAATCTTATAGTGCGTTTAATAAAAATTGATTTCAATGCTTATTATAAGTATATATGTAAGCGTAAATACATATTTACTGTGCAATATTCAGTTATAAAACGTACCTGTCAATAATAACAGCACCGCTGGCTACAAACAGAGCTACGCCGATGAGGGAGTAGAAGATATCAATGCGTTTATGAGTTGGTGTCTGCATCAAGTATCCTGAAAAAACAGTTAAGGTTCAAATGGTTAGTAATGGTTTTAACATCTGTAAGGTTTTGCTCGGTGTAGGTGCTAGTGGCCAACGACCTGTGTATCGCACCTCGAATAGAACTGTTGAAATAGGCTTCAAAACCCTTCTAATAGTTCCAATTTTCGATTTTTCAATTGTTCACTACTACTTCCAGTATTTGTAATATCAAAAACACTCTTAGTCTATATTATTATTAATTTAATATATGTAAATGCGCTAATGTAAGAGCCATTGACATAACCAATAAGTAGATATATTATTAAAATACAGTGGCATTCAAATCAACGGCACGAGGTAACCAAATACGCACTTCCTGAGTTACTTAATGTGAACATCCACATAGCAGTTTGCTCGAAGTCTGTATACTATTGATTTGTAGGCTAATTGCCAGTCCATATAAAAACGTCATACGTTGCTACCCTTGCGAAATAAATTGGAACACCAAAATTTGATTACCTATCATATTCTTTAGACTCAAAGTTGAAAAAAAAATTATGAAAATAATTCTAGCGGTGCAAATTCGAAATGTTTCACTTTCAATGGCCATTTTTATCGACCCTTGGAAATAATTAGACAATGTAAGTAATCACATAAGCAAGTTACAGTTGGAACAGCACACAGATGTGTTCACTCATGTCGGGATTCCATTGGAAATCTCCTAAAATATAAATAGCATTCGCCATTATAGTAATAATAATACATTTACAACAATGTTTCTTCTAACCCAATCTATTTTTATTGGTTCATTAATTGCTATATCTCTCTAACGTCCCACGGTTGAGCACAAATCTTTCCCACCAATGAATAACCCTACAATACTGTTCATTCAGTGTAATTACTCCACAAATTTTCTATAACTCACCAGCAGCAGCGCCTGCAAAGATGATGAGGTAACCAACGAAGGTACCAGTCACCAGCATGCCAAGGTCAGCGTCACTATTGTAGCTGTGGTAGTGCAGCGCCACGCATGAGCATGTCAGCGCCTGGAAGGTACATTGACAAGTATTAGTACCTAATAATATCACAGAAAATTCATACAGACACTCTTGGAACGCTTTAACTTTTGTCACTCAAGTAATAAATACAACTAGACCTGACAAGATACGAATTGATAATTCCCATCAGTGGGCGTCAGTACGTGCCTCTAAAAGGTTCGAAGGTTGTTATAGGGAAGGAATCTACGCAACCAGGCCTATTAAAAGATTTTCAAACATAAAATTTAGATTCGGTATAACATGGAAATATTTTTACACTGCAAATAATTTGGTTATTGTCAAAGTGAGATAAAATGTAAAATACCAGAGGCAGTATCTAACGTTTTTTTCCTTAAAAATGTTTTATATATCCTTAACATCGCCATATCACTCAACCTTCATCATTTTATTGTTTTACATTATTTACCATAGACAATAATTAAACTCGTCATAAAATGATCTGACTCAATATTGAAACACATTATGGTTGCTGTTAATAGATGGCGTTAAATCTTATAAAATAATGTTTACAATTTTAGGCATTCCACCAGTGTAAATATTTTATTTATAACAATGTTACAGGCTGAGATTTATACACGGCTTCAATTTTTATAAAAATAAATCTATCTTTTTGTAGAGCTGGCAGGTAAAAACCTCAGAGCGCATTTACTGGCATATTTACATAGTACAGACTTTGCCTGAACTGTTCTAGAATGGTCGTGTTAAAAAATAAAAAACACTGCTATTCCATCACTACTCTTTAATAGCAGCCAATGAGATATAATACACTGTAATACGTTAAACTTCAAATATAAAATATTGACATGGCTGCCAAGGTTTTGGCGTAAACAGCTCATAATGTTGTTTTGTAAACACACTGGTTTTAATAGAATACAATTCAATAAGTAGGTTAAATCATTAGCTAAGAATCGTATTAAAACTAACAGAATTATATGTAAATTGAATTTTACATTTTGTTATTGTCGATTTGAGGTGTACTGGTATGTGCTGGTGTGGGTGTGTACTGAGGTGTGTGTGTACCTGTACAAGTAAACTTGGTAGAAGGTTAAAGTTGATATTCACAAAATTAATGTGTTCAATGTCTGTCCCAAAAGGTCAGGTAGTACGGTCAAGTAGGAGGTAACAAGTACGATGGATCTTGCCCTGACCTGAGATCAGACAGAAGACTTGAATTCTGTTGATTCTAGATCGTAACATGCATGGTCGCAACTATTACAATGTAACAAAATATTAAGCGTTACTATTGATTTCGTTATTATATCATTATGCCAGGTCTGTATGGGGCTGACAGAGAGAGCCGAACGCTAAATACCTTCATCCTTTCAGACCTGACGTAGAATTCTGTTAAAATGTGATTGTGACATGCATGGTTGCAATTATTACAGTCTAACAAAATTTTAAAAGCAACTTTTTCTTATTGAATTTTACTGTATCGTCACGCTAGATCCTTTTTGAGATTGACAGATAGATTGTAGCACCTGTCTCCAACCTAATATACTTGACGTACTTTATTAATGTTCCTACGAATCCGAATTATTTGTACGAAGCTGTCATGATATAAAAATAACCTAACACTTACTGAGTAAGTGAGTATATCGAATACAATCCAGTTGGTGTGATGACGTAATGGCGGCTATTCAACGCGCTCAAGTCACAGTGACTGACTAAAGAGGAAGGGTGATGTCATAATAACGACGGGTATAAAATGCAGGTCGCGCGATACCGAGGACGCCGTGTCAAAAGACCTTGCGATTTCGATGATGCCAACTTCGTTTCGATTACTTAATACCTGTTAACGGTAAATTGGATTCCATTTTTTTTTGCGTTCGTTTAAATTGTTATTCTGTTGGGAATAGTACTGGCCGAAAAATTTCACACAATTTATTAGATTCTAAGTTGGGATGTTATCGAGGTTTTTTTACAGTTAAGTAATAAGTAGAGTATATCTCTATGAATCTTCGGTGTGCTAATTTTCGCCCATAGACTATGTGTTTCATATTGACTGTATATACTATATAGGTTTTAAGTAAATTTAATGTTCTGTATTTGTATTGTAACATATTAGTTTAGTTCAAGGTTTTGTGTCATACATTTTAGTTCATTCATTCTTAGAATAAATATCAACTATGGCAAATATAACACTTCTCTTAATGGAATACTTAATGGCGTTTGTAACAACATAAAAATGATGGTCACCCCACACTGGAGGTCATTCGCACCTTTTTGCTGCGGAAATAAAATTGGAATTCCATATGGCCTTCCATAATTTACAGTTAAGTTATCCAACCAACAGTTTAACATTCGGCACACCGGATGAGCACATCCATATCCCTAAGCCGGTTTGCTTATAAACAGTATTGAGTATTAAAAAATATATAATTTAAAAAAGTGTGCATAAATTTAGTATTTTGTAGTTTTCGTTTTTTCTAGTTGTTGTGCTGGTATAATATTGTTCTTGTGCTTTCTGTCACTGTAATATACAAACGTGCAATGTAGAAAAGACGGTAGGTTAAAATAAGCGAGGTTTCTGAAAATTCTCACTCAATTTTACTGAATATCGATAAACGGTATAAGTATATTTTTTAATGTAATTACGACGCTTACTTGGTGTTCGGATTACACCTGTGTATTGCATACCAGTGTCTATCCGCATTGAATAATAATAATTTCATATCCATTGTTGGTCACGACCTAAACACGACCTAAACAGCCCTAAGTCACATTATTGTCTTACTTATAAATTTTCTTACCTAATTTAATATATTCTCATATACTGAATTAGCAGTATAGCAAATTTTGGTTCAACAGAGTAAACATGTCAATTACCAACCAAAATCTTCCTAATCTAGAAGTAACTTAGGCGCATCATGAACATAACGCGTGGCCACGAACAGAAGCCAACATGGCGGGAACCCTACAATGTAGGTATATTTCGTACTTTTAACGTAATTATCTATAAGGCCTTCAAAATAGCGCCTACTCCGAAGCAGTAGGTGTACAATATTTTATATTGTTATTTTATCCAAGTATGTATGTATTTTATATATTGACTGTTCGTGCTAACTCGTAAATGAACGATATAGCTTTTCAACACGAATACGTTTATTCTGCAATGACATCATTGTATAAAACAAAAACAAAATTTAATTGGTTAGTAATTCTTCTATATACGCCATTTATTTTCTTATAAACTATATACACCGTTTAACCGTTAAATTTATGATTAATTAATAAACGTTGATATTATTCAGTCATTATTAAATTAATCATTATTAGTGACCACGGAATTTTGTTGACCACATTTTGTGATAACGCGGTTATCTTATTGCTAAGTAGGGACGTCGTTGTGTCGCAAACTGGAAGCTTCCATGTTGTTTCAGTAAATATTACTACAATATTACTATTTCTGTATAGTATTACAACGTAACAATACAATCATTGTTTTCAGAGATCACTTGCTCTGCGGTTAATTGTTTCTCATACTTAGTTATTCATTTTGACCACCGTTTAGACAAACTCATTATTAGAAACCGATAAAGATTAATGAGATAACAAAAAAGACGCGTTCTTTTTTTAAATGTTAAAGTTTGAACTCGTCGCACGCAACGTTCGGAAAGTGACAATGAATGTTTAAATCTAAGAAATCACGACGCGATTTTAATCGCTTCAATTCCAATTAAAGATCCTAAATTCGTCGTAATCAAAGTGATTTAAATATAAAATCGCGACTTTATTCGTAAACACGCTCGGGGTCATCGTTGTCGCCTTGACGCAGCAATTGAGGCAAATCAACATGCAAGCGATCGTAAATGATGTAATACACGAATTAATCTGAATAGGTCATCTCAATAGGTGTTCTGTAACCTTATAGAATACGAAGAAATAGACAAAGGTTTTTCGAACGTGAAAAATAACCAAACCCTGTTAATGTATATTCTGCCAATGAGAAGTGTTAACCCACGCCAGACAAAAAGTCAAATATTATTAATAATTAAAAGCATCAATATTTTCTCAGAATTTTTAAATGGAAATATTAGAGTATGATAAGCATACCATTTAAACCTAGCTTAAATAATTTCATACACGTGAATATCTCATATTATATAATTATGTAGATTGTGGCTATGTTGTTCGGCGAAATGTTATACACAGTTTAATGTATTCAACTAATCTAGTCACTTGATTTTGTTTTGAAAAAGATAAAACGTTGGCAATGTTTTTATCTTAAGATATCGAACACCAAATGGCAGCATGAAGCGCAGTAAAACATAAATATTTCATTTATCTTTATCCATATGTAGCTATATTCAAAATACAGCAGCACAAAATTTCTACGAAATGTAATATTAGCTTTTTTGTAACAAACGCAAGTGTTTCACATCAAAAATATTATTACCACCCTTATTTCCACTGTAATTTTTTTCCACGTTCAAATTCATAGAGCGGAAATGCGGAATATGCGGAAATACTAAGAAATTAGTATTTGAAATACTAAAAAATTATGAATATAGTATGTGTATAAACAGAAGCCAGAAGCAAGAGTCAGTTTCAGATATAGAAGTTCGACATTCAGTACTTTGGCATGTAGAAAGTGTAAAAACTATATAACAGCAGGACATCTACAAATACATTATTCAATAATAGTGTCCGACCGAAACGTGCTTTTAATTGAAACCGAAACCATAACCAAATATTCGGTGTCTCTTCTAGTTTCGGCTAAAACCAAACCAAAACTACGGTCTAACATTTAGTAATTGCTTACTGCAAGGGTCAATTCTTGTACGTATAACTCATGGACACACACATATCATATTTTCGTGTGGAAACTTATGTATTAGGTATACATTTTATGATCTCATAAAAAAAGCATTTCAGACATGCAATATAAAAGTTACGTTTATATTCAAATATACCTATATTCCATAAATAATTCTTATCTGAGTTCGTAATGCACACGTAGGTATTAAAAATGATTACTGAGAATGAATGACAAAAGATATTAAAGAGAACACAAAATTATATCTCTACATTAAACTGATACATTATTATCTGCGACTGGTATCTTGTTTAGCTATTAAGGCAGGTCTGAACACCTGAGAATATTATAATTGACATACAAGTATTATGTTTAAAAGAATAATGTTTCAAACCGCTTTGTAGAACAATTTATATTAATTTAAGGGTTGGAATTTAACACAAACAATCCCTTAATATTCATTGGCCTACACGGTTTTGTATGCATGAAAAGTTAAAGGGTAGTACTTATAGTAACTGGACTTAGGAGATCATTTAACCTGTATTTCGACATAAAAGAAAATGTGAAGAAATGAACTAATTGTGTATATGTTTGCATAGAACAAAAGTTTTGAGTGTCGTAAACTCACCAAAACTGAAATATAAATGGGATGTTGCGTTATTGGAACGTAAGAAAACAGGCCAGGAACACACCGGAAGTGGCTGTTTACCGGTTTACGTGTTCCGAGAAGTTGCGCCGCCTCTATTAAGGTCTGTTAGGTAGACCAATGTGGGAGTTGACGTCGTCTTTAAAAGTAGCTACTACCCGTTAAAAATGTGTCTCACATTCAATTAAATTCTTTTTTATATTTTTTAATTATCATATTTTTAACCTTTAATTAATGCGGTACAGTTTTTAAAAGTACATTTTTATTTTTGTAACGTTTCCGCATGATAACGCATGTATTTATTTTTTTTGTAACAAAATCACGACCTTGAATATTCGACTAAGTATCATTGTTAAAATGTACCGACTTAAAATAAAAAAGAGTACCTGTATTGAATACGAATGAAATATTTTATATATCATTATCATTACATAGTATAAAACAAAGTCGCTTTCTCTGTCCCTATGTCCCTTTGTTTGCTTAAATCTTTAAAACTA
>DWDT01004469.1:0-11227 GCA_018245595.1 Microceris scylla | reverse complement strand
GTGCGCGCCATGGGTTTGAACCCGGCACCCCCGGAGTGAGGGGCTGAATTCTTAACCACTAGGCTATCACTGCTTCTTTTATTCTGCTATTTAATTTTATTATTATTATTTTTTTTCTTTTTTAAATTTACATTATTTTTTTAAAATTCCCAAATGTTTCGCAACAAAAAAACAAGTACTCGTTAGATTTCATACTATTTGAATCACAAACATAATAATTAGAACATCACGAAGTATTTAATCACAAACAGAGCGGATAAATCACTGAAATTCCACCTTCCACCTCACAAAACACACCTCACAAACTAGTATCAAAATAGCTAACCTTTTTTGATAAATATATCAGTGTTTCCGTATCGCACAAAGAAAACAAACACGTCGATACAAGGGGTGGTGAAAAGAAAACTAGCGTAAGAAAAGAAAGACTTATATCACCTCAGCAAAATGTCTTCCCTGTTTGACCTGCCACTAAGCGGCTCAGCGGCAAACAGGGTAAACTATTTGCATAACGAGCCGTCATCTGCCGGTAAAAAGTATCTCCTTGAGAGGTAAAATATTTTTTCGTTTCAGCTATTGGAGACGATTGTAGCCGTAGCTGATAACGATCCGTCCAATTGATGATAACCTGCCTTTGTGGCCCGCAGTACTATAATTTAAACTAAAGAGGTCCAGTTACATTGAACTACGTATAATATTGTGTACAGCAATCAGGACGAAATTCTTTGCTTTTTATTAAAACAGAAAAGTGTAGTATTGATAAATACCAAACACGTAACAATTTAGGTAGAATTTCTAGTAGTGATTCGGAGTCTGGATTTGTGCCCGGTGTATGGCAATAGGCTCGCCACCTATTCCACGGAACTTAAACAGACGTGTACTATATTCCTCTGCCTACCTCTTCGGGGATTACAGGCGTGATGTTGCATTTGTTTTTATATTACAAAACACATTCAAAACAAGTTAAAACTCCTAATTGAAATGTTATAGCTATAAAAATTTCACAAGTAATCATGAGAGTAGTATGAGTCGATAAAAACGAATGTTTATAATATTATTGTAGTTGAATTTCAGCAATAATAAAATTTAATTGCAGCTAAAAACAATAGTTCGAAAACAAGACGGGGGATAAATCTTTAAAAATCGATTAGTACTCGGCATTAAATGTCTCCACGTTATTAACAGAGTAAATACTGTAAATGGTACCAATTTGTGAAAATGCGGCGAAGCGAAAAAAAATGTTAAATTGGTAAAAGATATGCTTAAAAACAACACAAACTATTTACATAACGAACTCGTCACCGCCGCCGCTGGAGAAACTCGTAAAAAGAATTTCCCAAAGCGTTTATGTTTAAACTTTTCAAACCGTTACTTGTTAGCATAATTTCCCTCGTATTTCTCAGCAGTAAATCTTTATTTAGAAAGAAAATGTAGGTGGATTTCGCCAACCATAAATGCAATTGTTGAACGTTTCTGAGTTGTTGATTGTTGTTGCAATTGCAAGAGAATAATATATTTTAGGTATGCCTTCGGGGTTCGCAAAGCATCTGTGACCTTTCAATATATTTACTTCAAACTAACTATAAACAAAGGTACAATTGAAATCATTTTAACGAACTAAAATCTCAATTGGATTCGTAGCACCGTGCGAATTACGAGTAAGTACGATATCATGAAATATTTCGAGGTAATATTCTCAGAACAAAACTTATGAATTTTAAAACAGACAGTTTGGACAGGTCCAAAAAAGTCTCAAACTCTACGGTCTTTAATGTTTCAGACATCGTACTTTTCATTACAAATTCAACTATTAATCCATTGTACGAGGGAGCGTCTACGTAGTCGAGGACATAGCTTTTGTGATAACTTCAGAGAATTTTCTTAGCAATCGTCGTTTCAAATTGCGAATGGTTTTTTGTTCGCTGAGAGAATTCCGGATGAAGGGTGCACGGAGGGTTAGATTGGGACAGTTGGGTACAGCTATATAAAACGGCATAATCATTCCATAACTGCTCTACAATTGCTTTGTCGTTCTATGGGGAAGAGGTTGCTGTTTACCATACTCATGTACTATGGAATTTGTACCTACAAACATTTTAAATTTATATAATAATAGAATTTTTATTAATGTTACCTCATTAGAAAAGTTTGATTTCTTTTTAATACTTATATTGAAATAAAGCTTGTATTTGGTAGCTTTTAATTCGAAGCTAGCGCTATTAAGAACATTTCTCAATTGGAAGTACTGTAAAATCGGTTTCGATCGGCATAAAACACGGCTAATTGGTTCGAATCTAAGCAGTTGAAGGTACTAAGTGTTACCAGTTACTGCGATCGACTACTTTTTGCTCGCGAAACTTTTCAGACAAAGTTTTGGGTGGACCCTCGAAATGCTTTATATATTTCGTTTCTAACAGCCAACGAATAGAAACTTTGAAATCAAGTCTGAGTAATTAGTACTACCGAACGGATTTATTCTCGTAGTGCTCGTCGTCAATGATTTCTTTCTCAATTAAAAAAAAGTGAATTTTTATAAAACAGAAATTTTCAAATTCAAATTATCGAAAGAAAAATCTCGATTTGTGTATACTTAAAACTTTGGCAACGCGATTGGAGCTTCAGTTATAGGTTAACTACAGTTTTCAACAAGCGAAGTACATGAAATGCACGGCGTGTATCGCTGTGTAAACTTCATACGCTTAACTTTAAACTTATATTTAATCGAGTTTGGAACTTTCGTTACAAGAAATTTTATATCGGGATTTAACTTAAATTTGGTCTACAGAAAATTTGTTTTAAGATGTTACTTGTATGTACTGTTATAATATAAGTATTTGATATTTAATCATATTGCAATCAGGTTGGAAACTCAAAGCCAAACCCAGTAGCTAAAAAGAAATATTGCACTGTCAAAAAAAACATTGTCTTATTAAATATTCTACAACAGTTTCAAAATTAAGATTAGATATACTTTATTGTCATAAATAAGTACTTCTATTTCAGTTTCTTTTAAATTAATTTTTACCTCATTCCTACTATCCTTCGAAAGCTGCCTCTTCTTTTGAATGTTAAATGTGCCAACTATGTTAAAATAAAAACAGTTGATTTCCCATTCCGCCCTATATAACTAAACGTATTGGAATGGAGAGATGTTTTACTGTTTCCTCATCCAATTACACCACAACGCGACAAAGCCGGCCGGACCAGCATCAGTCTTCGTTGAGCGTCGCGCAAGAAATCAAAAACTAAGCCCGTGCTGCCCGGAATATAGATGCCGTTTTAACATTCCACTACACACTGCAGGCTATTACCGACTTAGCTGTAGGGTTAGGGACGGCCCTAATCCTTTTATTTACTCGTGTCCAATACCCATTTTCCACCATAACATCGTTTTTAATTTCAGCAGCACATTTGTGACGTTCCATTTTAGATTGTAACTATTAACTCTGAAAGAGAAAAAAATGGTCTTTGAGGCATGTGAACTTTGCCCATCCGCACTTGTCCATTGTGGCTGACTATGGTCCTAACTCCCTGTCCTTCTGACAAGAGCTCCATTGTCCAATACTTGAACGAAGATACTCTTAAATAAAATGACTAATACAGCATACAGTGTCATTATGGAATAAGTAAAGCGAAACGTGAAAGTGACAATTTTTTTATATGTATGACGTCATAAGTCATAAGAAGTAAAAATACTAAATGATAATATATTAAATAATATTGTAAATAATATTGCGGAATACTAAAATGCATACCAGTTTGTAGAATATTCTTTCAGTAATGGTTTGTCAACAAAATATCATAATTTTGAGGAAGCATATATTATTTGCAATTGTGAAAATGTTGTAAACAATAAAATGAATGATGTACCTACATACGTAATCTTGATTCGTGATTTTAAGATTCTCTATGTAACCCGTTAAACATGTTTTAACAGAATAAGACACATATAAACCTGAACTTCATAATGGAAACTAATATCGTTAAAATTACACATAATTTACATAACATAATTTCATGACCACACAATGTTGATAAAATGTAGAAATGGGGGTTTAGGCTTCATACATTTACAGAATACATTTAGTAAAGATAATTAAATATACAATCAATAAATTCTAACGTATGAGCAAACTTCGATGTTCGTATTTGTATTCCCGTGAAGTGTTCTTCAGGCATTCGGCAATAGGCACATCCCTAGGCGTACGTAGTGTGGGGGATCTGACGTCATAGTTTGGAGTGGCGTTTGAGTGTAGAATTTGTAAATATTGGTTCGTTTGAGGAACGATTGGGGAACGATTCACTAAATGGAGTCATTTGTATTGTGAACCGTGGGGAGGGTTGTATTACGCTCTCGTGGTATACTTATTGACCACTTCAGAGCCGGATGTGGGTTGCTGATAGCTTTGTGAATCAAACCAACCTTGGAATACAAAGTCAGTTCGCAGATCGATTTGTGAAGTACGCGTAGTGTAACCTTTACGTGTTATGCCCGCCGCGTTCTTTTATACAAGCGTTTCGTGTTAACTCTGAATGCAGATAAAATATTATTATGAACCGACACAAATTTGTACGTACCTACACTTGGTACAAATTATTGGTGTTAGATTAGCAGAAGGACTGCCGTCTTTATTTTGAATTTTTTACCATCCGCATATTTCGTGTTCCGTTGGCTTATGATTTAATAACGCTTACGCTGAAATCCTTCTCGCTCTGACGGTACCAAAGGGCAGTTTATGTTCAACTTTGTTTCTGTTGCAGTGTAAACGTTTAAATTCGAGCACACGAACGGTTAACTTCGCAACAACGATGGTGTGTCTCACTCCTTGTATCATTCCACTTCTGTTGGTTGGTCATACGTGTTTGAGTTGTTCACAAATCCGTGCACGTGTTTATGCATGTGTAGATTCAGTTTTGTGAACATTTCATTAACTCTACTAAGGTTCATAATTATCGTCACCGGCAATTGGAAAGTGTTTCGTAATTATGAATGATAAGCATGACAAAATAATGCTTTAAACGCGCATGTTAAGCAATTACAAATTATGTATATATGATTCAAATTAAATTAGGATTAAGATTATAAAATCAATCGTTTTTATCGTTTCATTGTTGGACACAACGGCTGCTGCTGCAACAGGAATTAGAAAAAAGCATAATCTCCCGCGCATTCCTATTGTAAGTTGGCAAAATTCACACGCCATAAAAATAAATCATAGAGCACGTGGCACAATAGGGTCCAGACCTACTTACATGTAGAAACGAAATCCCGCCAAGCATTGACAACAAAAGAATGAAATTATTTCAAATTTCCTTATCAAGAATAATTTAATTTACATAAAAACTGTCCGAGAATATGAAAATAAAAACTAACCTAACCTAACCTAACCAGTGTACAACATTTATCTCAAAGAGCTATATTTTGTACCAATTATTCACGCATTTACTGCGCCGTACAAGGAGTTTGCGCAGTGTTCACCATTTTATATGGAAACGTGATTGAAATCATTATTTATCTCACTTTTTGCGAGTCGTTTGCATTAATTTTTGAGGGCGGCATCTGCGGGTAATAGCATCTCGAACTCGTATATTATTATCATTTATTGAATTTATCAACCCCAAAAACCCTCTTCTGAAAAATTGACACCTATTAGGGTAGATCGGTTGGGACCTGTTAATGTCTGCTCGGCATTATGTAAAAAGGCGATATACAATATTGTATATACGTAAATTATTGCTAATGTTCTATCGATTTGTTTATTGTCAATATTATGAATGTATCAAAGTATGACATTGGAATATAAATGTTATTCAATCTAAATACCGTTTAATGTTTATACTTTATGTGGAATCACTTGGTTGCAATCCCTTTCATGTCTCAATGCTAGGTATGTCTCCTCTTCAGTTGCGAGAGGCCCGGAGTACATTTATTATTCGCGTTGCTCTGGTATGTATCGATGGAGACACGATTTAATGGTCAACTCTTATGACGAATATTTTAGCTTTCGGCTTTTTAAGCTACCGACAAGGCTTAACGAAGATTATCTCATGACAAGAACCAGAAGCCACTGCGTAATGTGCTCCGAGGTACATGGAAGCGCTAGTGGAAATTTACCTCGACCGGTCCCCTAACTAAGAGTTGTTGCCTAAAAATGGCGATTTGCGACAGCTCGTTTTGGACACTTTTACAATACTCCGCAATACATCAAGTGGTAAAAAGAAGTACAATGGCACAAAGAGATAAATATTAGTTTCCACTGAAAGATAAAATACATGCACAATTTTAGATCTTATTACTGAGATAATACGTATGTGTTTGGCTTGCAGGGACTCCCTTATTAATACTTATTGCAACCTATTACAACCAAAAATAAACAGTTACATTAAGTAATCTAAAAAAATATTTCAATCTGGCATTTATCCACCTACTATAATTTCTAATAAGCCAGTTAAGTGACCTACGGTTCATACTGTCCGCCAGCTAGCCACTTGTACCAAGATCAATGCTTGGTGAATAATTAAATAGCCAATTGTAAGGCAGTTAGCTACAAGTTCCAGCCAGCAGTGTGGAATCAGTAAACAATAGGAAAGTATTAGCCACACAACGGGCAGATGTCACAATTAACTTCCTCCGGCGTAATTACGCGAGGCCAGCTCCGATAAGAGCACGAGGTTCTGTACGGTCAGCAAAAAACACAACCAAAATATACTGTGTTATATTGATTTAATGGTTGGTTTATGTTTCAAGGTATTGTTGAATATATAATATCAAATTATATATTAAATATTATTGTTCAATAGACTGGTGAAGTAGCACCAAAGGATAGAAGTATTAGGCATCCGATGGTCTCTGCTTACCCTTGGTAAATAATATCTTATTATCAGGCTTTCAGCGGTTTATCGGATACTTTATTATTATTGTTATCTATAAATATCGTTACTCTTTATATAATATCATTACTAACAACAATATAATATCAATATAACTAATCATCAACATTACTAATCAAAATATTATTACTAACAACAATAAATTCAATTCATTCGATATAATATAACATTAATCGGACACGAATATTATTACGAGTGCGTTCATTATTATACAAAGTGAAAAAATGTGAAAACATGATTATACACAAATTATAAATCATAATTATTCATAACATTCTTTTGAGTATAGATGGTCAAGACATGAGGTAACGAAATGAAGTATTTAATTTGCCGACTGTACCCGTACATTGAAGCGTAGCGCAGTAACCGCGACTCGGAACAGATCATTTTGCAAAACGCAATTAAACTTTAACTTCATTAATGAAAATACCTTATTTTCTTTCGTTCAAATAATAGGGTAGCCATATTGTTCTGGGCTAAGTCCGCCCTATTGTGTTCTTAAATAATAAAAGGCCCTTAAATAATACTTCAACATTTTGGCATTGTAGGCACGCTATGGCATTTTTAATTGGCGCGAGTCAGAAAAACATTTTGTTAATTAACGGAGAATTATAAGGATATGTATTTTGATATCCTGGTGATGTTAATAGCTTTGTGGCGTAGAATTGAGACTCCTGCTCGTACGTTCTGGGTTCGAATCTGGGTTTTCTTTTATATTGTGTCCATTTTACATAATATAAAGTATCACATAATGCAGCGGTGAAGGAGGAGGAATTTGTGAGGTGACCTGCGCACGTTAGAAAACTCTGTAATGTTATCTAACACGTGTGAAGTCTGCCAAAACGTATTTGGCCAGCGCTGTAGACTATAAGCCTTATTATTATGAGAGGATTTTTAATAGTGGAACAATAAAAAGGTTGATGATACTGATGAATTTTTTTGCTATACTGTGCAGATTCTAGTAACACAAAGATTGCAATATGCACATTTTATCCCACGAGCACAGTTTGTGTGTAGGTACATTTCAGTGTTAACTGACCAGTGAAACTGACATATCAGTATATTTATTTGCTTTATTTTTTTTATAACAGGCCTAATAATGTTATGTCATAGAATACGAACTGTCAAACCAAAGCGGCTATTTTCTGTGATGGCGTCGTTGTTGACGAACGAATGTTACTTTTCCCGCTTTTATTGCTTTTCATGTTTCGGTAATAACTTGGAAGTGGGTAATTAATTAGTTACTTTAACATGGAATCAAAGATTTCTTTAACGATTGGAGTAAATCTTTTGTGCAATTGGTTTTGTATATTTATGTTACAAGAAAGATTATTTGGTGAGACGTGGGAGTGCACTACACTCCTCTGCCTACGCCTTCGGTGATTACAGACGTGATGTTACATTAAGAAAGATTACTTGTTTTTATAACATCAGTCCGTCGTTTGAAAGTAAGCACGGATTATATAATAATGAATATTCTCTTATTTCCTGGGTGATGCAAACCAACTGAGGCAGCTTTACGTAGCTGCTATGTGACATGATGTCATTCTTTTGGCTGGAGATTTTGTGTTAGTTGCTAGGGTGTTACAGGCATCGCAACCAGCAATTTTTATGTTTATATGTTTGAAAATAAGACCAGCGTGTGGTACGTACTGAAAATAGATGTTAGTCCGAAGATTAAACCTAACTGTATTTAGAATTTTTGAAGCTGTTATTCTGATTAGATTGACCAAATTGATAGATATTAATCACGTTCCAATAATTCTAAGTATAATCGGGATATATGTAGGTAATATAAGTTAAATAAATGATAATAGTAAATGAATTCCATACGTTAACTGAAATATAAATATGAGTCGAATATAGTGAGAATATGTAACAATCTCCTACTTAACATTTCTGTTGCTGGAAAAATGAATTCCTATAAATTTTACAGTGTTATTTTTCTTTAGAAAACTATCTTTTGAACAGGTGCAACTGTAGAATCGCCGTGTTTGCTCAAATAACACACTCAGCGAATATAAAAGCAGCGCCCGTCATACTATGAATTCTAATAAAATTATAGCCTTCTTTCTCTGTCTGTCAGTGTTTTACTAAAGGTCGTTGGGGTATTTCTTGTTAGGAGGAATAGCTTTGAGGCTTTGGATTATCGCAAACGTCCTGATGACTGTACCTACTCTTGACTATAAATTTAATCTTTAGGAAGCTGATATTGGAAAATATACCTACATATATAAATATTGTTTATTTCTTCTAACGAAACACCTAAGCAATAGAAGGACTCACGTCTAATGGCGTTTTCTCCCGGTCAATCTTTGGTGATGGACGGAGCTCGCGGTTCGGGTTACCTTATGTCAGCTTCTAGGTGCAAACGTTAAATCTAAAGTCGTTTTTTTAATTTATGTACTCACAGTAACAAACAACAAAATATAGATAAAAGCAATTGTACAAGGGCACTACCAATTCCACATTGAAATATCTTTCAGTACGTCCGCTGGTGGAAAAGTCAACAGGTAAGGATAAGTTACTGCGTACGGAGTATACGAGTATTTTTATATATAAATACGTACGTATAATTAATTCATTTTCTTTAGGAAGTTTCGACAAAATTCTCGACAGCTAATCGATGCAACGAACCATCTTGATAAAGCGTGCGTTTTCATATATTGAGGAGAGACTTTTGCCCGTGGAGCAAAATTGTCATTGCCATTTACTTATAATATCATTTACTTATAATATATATTCAGTAGGTTTTCATTCTATGATTGTGCAGATTTTTAATGGTCACCTTTCAAACTTGTCAAACTAAGTTATAACTAAATCTCAATTTCGTCCAGCTAACAGGCTCTGTGTTCGTAGATCAGTCCATCATTTAAAGAAGCCTCATGAACGTATATATCTTCTTCTTAACTTTCTTAACAAAAGACTTAGATATGCCCTCAATCAAGGCTCAAAAAAGAAATCGAGGGGTGAAATTTAATTAAAGTCAAATTAAAGAAGCCTTAAGAGTTATCTACGCGGGGTTTCAAATGATGACGTATCTTGAAGGCACTGATAATTCGTAATTTAATTATTATATGAGTTAAACATTTTATCGTTTTGAGGAGATTACGAACTTTTCTTCCTTTGATGTTTCTCGATATCTGATAATTAAATCAATTTATTGGTATAAATTATTCATGAGATGAAATTAAACACTATTTATTTATGGTTTCTGTATGGCCTATAAAGGACCTGGCGTGACGATAAAAGAAAAATTATAAATGTGTATTGTCTACGTACGTAATTCAGTTATAATAAATATTCAGTTATAATAAAACAACGCTGGAAAAATATTAATATCATACATTGTTAGTACGTGATGAGCTTTGAAATTTTAAACATTGAAATTTATCTAAAAACCGTAAAACTATACGAGTGGAGTCGGCAGACACGTCCGTCTCCATACAAGTATACTGGCGAAATGCCAAGGGTAAGGGTGTATAGCGTTCGGGTCACCTTTCGAACACACAAAAACCGTTCAAAAGAAAACCAACCTTATAAATGGGTAGTAACGCTCAATTTTCTTCGTTACATTATTTGCATTAAACCTTTTCGTATCACCTAAGCTCACCTTGTGCTATCGGCACATCTGGATACGAGAGCGGTGTAGGGTTGAACTGTATGGCGTTATGCATAAAGTTCAGATTTGTCTATATTTTTGTGAATATTACTTCAACCTGCTAGATCACTGCTGTCTTCACTGCGGGCTCCATTTCCTACGAAACTGCCGCATTTATGAATGTACACGGAGTTTCGTACCTTCATACTATCTTCCACAAAACGGGAATGAAATTGAATGGGCGCCGAGCGTTGATTGGAATCAGCATATATTTATATCGACAACCCTATCGCTATTAGGTTATGAAAATTCAACAAATTGATAGGCGGTTAGCAGTTTAAAGGTAACAATGGCACCATATTATCTCTAGGGCTGAGCATGAGTATAGTGTTTTAGCTCAAAAGATACGTATAACGAACAAGTACTCGAACTCGAAGTGATCAACGAACTCTCCAGATTGAGTAACGCAGCTGTGATTTATTTCAGAAAGAACTTCTTCCACTAAGTTTTTAATGCCCATCAACGATTTGTATTTTTTTTTTCAAAATTTTTTTTTCACCTTCATCACATTTTAAATATTGTGAAAAACATCGTGAGAAAATCTGCCAGATTATAGTTTTCCGAAAAAAATTTTCACTAAGGCATATGAAATCTTCCAATCCTCACTGGACCAGCTTAAGATACTATGCCCATAAAAATGGAATTATAAAAAACATTTACGAAATGGTTTCACTGTAT
>DWDT01004468.1:0-11227 GCA_018245595.1 Microceris scylla | reverse complement strand
GAAACAAATAAAGATTGTCAGATATCACTTGTTGCAACGGCTACGGAATATATCGTAAGGAATCCTATGTACTAGAAGGTTCCATAATATTTTCTGAGGCGTTTCAACACTGCGTATCAATCCACTCTGAGTCAGCGTGGTAAAGGAATTAGGCCTTAACTTTCGTCATAATGATATGAGATAACAGTGGCGCGATAATATGACCGTGACTTATACGCAGACAGATCACTGTTGGTGAGGGGTCACTGTCATCTTCCCGTTATAGTGTGTTTATCATATTACATATTATGATATTAGTACGCCGGGTCCCTTACGGGGTTGGTAGAAAACCGAGTCCCGGATATGTATGTATGTAAATCCTTACAAACACGATGCAATGACATTCATCACTCTAGTTTATGAACAAATTTCTTTACACTTTTACCGTTAAGTCAGTCGCGGTCGACTACCTCTGTGCTCGTGACCAGCACATTGTCGCCGATGTGAAAAATATCAAAACACGCTAATACCGTATAATTCGCAGAAGTTAACTAGGAACCTGGCTATGCTGACGTAATAGCGAGGTACTATCTGCATAAAAAGCATTTGTTTAACTTTTTCGTATTTTTTTATTTATTTTAGTAGGAGAACATCTCATATGCATGTATAACGATGGCTAAGTCGCTATCCGCTCTGTGGGTGTGGGTAGACCGAGTAAGATGGTTGGAAAAGAACTGCATTCCAAACAGATGCCAAGTTGTTTTCTGCGTGTTGTACGAATCGTGGCGTTCTATACATCAACTGTCGTTAGTGTCAAATTGCGTGACAGTTAAAAACGTATGCATACTTTAAATGGACACTTACATTTTAAACGTTACTATTAAGTTGATGTACGTCCGTAATATTTTTAACGGTTGTAGTCTTAATAGACGTTTGTCTATGTTTCATTTCGTATTTTTAAATGAGGAGATTAGCAAACGATCAGGCAAGCAGACAGTAGTCAGTAGACCATAGACAAATCAAACAGATTTCAAACAAGACTGTAGGAAAAGTAAAGTTTTTATCAGTTACTATGTAAGAACAGGTGTGTAGGTATAGGACTATTAGAAACGATGTTCCAGTTAGTAAATGTTCATATGAGTGCCGGTGATAATAATAAATGTCTAGAGGTAATAATAATAATATATGTCTAGAGGCATGGCTATTTTTAAAAATCTTCGATGTAAAATCCCGTACACATAATTGCTTAAATAAAAATTATGAATTGCGCCATTGACTGGCGTAATTGTCCAGTGCTTATTGTACATGACTGCTATGCCAAGTCTATGCGTTCTATTCCCACCTAGGACAAATATTAGTGTGATAATCATCACGGGTCTTTTTCTGTCTGCGTTTTAAATAACTATACAAGTATATATTTGTTTATTAGTCGTCTGGTTACCGTAGAACGAGCTCTACCTACTTTTAATTATATGACCCTGCCTGGAGATGCACCAAGATATTTGTATTTATTTATTTGTCATTCCTTACATCAATCGTCAATATAGTATTATTATTATTATTACTTATGACTAGGAAGCTACGTTGCTCTGTAAGTACGTGGCGTACTATCTACGTGCATATTGTCTCAAGTACGCTCGTTTTAATTAGTGTCATTGGTTCAGTATCAACAGTATACCGTCCGTAATGGCCTTACCGGGTTCATAATTACAATACAGCAACGGTACGTAAGCCATTGTGGCGAAGTAATTGTTACCTACATGTCTTTTAAAGTCTATTAGTTGTAGTGGTCACTTTAGATAAGATCTTGTTTCATGACTAATATATCTTTATTATATTTTTACATACCTGTATATTGTCAATATAATCGCTCTCTATTTAATGGTAGAACGTACGACATAACTGGTGAAATGTTGCAGTGTTCTACACTCCTCTGCGTACCCCTTTCGACAATTACAAGCGTAAAGTTACGTTTTGTTACTACTCTCTTAAATACTATTTACTTTATAAAGTTAGTCATTGCTTCTGTAAAATCCTTAACCCTTTATCTAATTACCTAATTAGGGTAACATAAAAATATAGCGTTTTCGATTAATTTTCTCACCAGAATATTATCGTTTCATATCTGAATTATTATTTGTGGGATGCTTCAGTACACTCATTATTAATGTGTGTGCAATATGACGTGAACCTTACCTAATTAAGGCAACGTAACAATATTGCGTTTTCAATTAATTTTCTCATCAGAATGTTATCATTTCATATCTCATTTATTCGTTCCCGATTGCTTCAGTACGCGCATTGTTATAATGTGTGTGAAATGTGACGTGAACCTTACCTAATTTAGGCAACATAACAATGTGGCGCTTTTTATTAATTTTCTCATATCATTTCATATCAATTTTTTTTTTTCAAATAAGTTTACAGAAGCAACGGCTTCTGTAAACTTATTCTTAATATATGTGATAAAATAAATAGGAAATGGACGTTATAAGAACGAATAACCTAATTACGATGACGCAACATTAATACGTTTTGGATAATTACTTTAGTTAGCTATTTGAATATTATCGCTCTATATCTGATTTACTGCTCCATTAAGAGTTAGCGAGCCCGTTAAGTGTTTGGAAGGTTAAATTCCTAAACACCTATCTCTTTGGCGATTACGGACATGATGTTATGTTTTTTGTTATCTTTCAAAATGGTAGGGTTCAAAATGTAGGAAATTTTAGCACTTCTCTACTTATAAAATGTGAATAATTATTGTATTAAAAAAACATTTCTGTACATATATTCTAGAAAAAGTTTTGCAACCCTTTGCACTTCATCATTCGGCTAATATATTTATCGCAACAAACATACCGGAATGCACTGTATGTGATTTTGTTTCACCATTATCGCTCATTACATTTACAAGCGGTTTTCAATGAATAGCACAATTTACATGAGTAATATACCCATTATAACAATGGGTATGGCAGAACTTCACTGCCGCAGTGATATTACCGTTTAAAACGGTGGACGACACATGCGAATATCGGGAATGGCAAGATTTATATTTCTTTGATATTTGTCTACTAATTTTTTATCTGTTATTCGGCCTTAAATTTAATGAATCCATTTCGTGCAACGAATTGATTTACTGTTATTTTTTGTACTACAGACTTGTAGACATGTGTTTAACATTGGATGAATTTTTATAGATTAGTCTTCCCTAAATCGCACTGTTGCCCGATTTCTACATGCGCTTACAGAGAATATTTTAGTTTGTTGTTATCTGTTGGGATAAATCGATAACAATTTACTTTCGACACGTAACTAAAATATACTTCTCTGTTTGCGTCTTGTTATTATCGTTCGACTGAGTTGGTACTAATGCGAAACAACGAATAAATAATGGACGAACTTTTCATAAAGCCGTTTAATTGGAAGAAAATATGTATATTCACATTCTAAATTTGACTTTTTAAAATATCATTGACACGTTTAAACTTTACTTTTTTAGCGTTATTGTAATAAATAATTTGTAAGTTTTAGTACTACTTGGTCGAACTCAAATGAAGCTCAAATACAACAGAATTTTTAATATGGAGACATTGATAATTATCCCGTATGTGCGAACATATTGTAAGATATTTAAATGTCATATGATGAAAATGTAATTTAAGATATTCGTTGAATATTTACCGGCAAAATGAATACGACAAACAAAAACGACAAAGACGGCCTGTGAAACCGGTTAAACATTTTCCTTTAACCGAAAGGATAATAATACTTCGTTGGTCTCTGATGTTGCCTTAAATACATGTACCTATATAATTTATCCGATTTAATTTTTCCCTTTAAGTAAATTTACTTGATCATAGGCCACACCCCTCCCCCCTCCCAGGGGGCAGGCGATCTCCTAAGCAGTGGACTGAGACAGGCTAAAGACTTGATAATACTCGTATTAAAGCTTTCATTACATTCCTTTTGGGCTAGAACCTGGATTGACCGTCTACTCGTACTGGTCTATTCGTTAGTTGGCCACACTACTGGATTACTTTTGTGCCGCCAATTCCCACTTGGGATAAATATGATTGACACGTGTTTTAGTTCTTCGTAGATGTAACATTGTCTATATAAGAAGATGTTTAGTAAATATGTATGTTTATCGACTGTTTGGTAATGGTGTTGTTGAGTTGTCCTAAAGCATATATTATTTGTAAATTTTACAAGCATTCGTTTATATAATCCCTGTTTCAAATTATCGAGAATTTTTATTATTACGGAAATGTTTACAAAGTAGATATAAAATGAAGAGTGACTCTGTTAATTTGTTAGTTATTGATATGTATTTAGAGCCTTATTCGCAGAAATTAATGTTTTAGTCGTTCTTGTGTCCATTCATGTCAGACAGAGAAAGAATATATCCCCTGACTCCATGCTGGGATATCAGTGTATCGTAATCTTTCCTAGGCACGGCTTCATGTCCACCGTCGATAGGCAGCAGCATTGGTAAATAGGCTAGTTTAATAAGGGAAATTACCTAAGGATGTGATGCATACCTTTGAATTTATAATCAAAGGTATTTATGATTGTGCTGTAGATAAGGAGTATTTTTTCTAGAAAAATATTAGTTAATATTTAGTTGAAAGTTTTGATTCTATACTTTATAATTTATTGCTGCGTTCCACGAGAATGTCTTTGGTTTTAAGTTTCAGTGTGAAGTGGAAAAGATTAATAACGAGAAGTAACCTCACTACCCTGGACAATATAAGTAGAAGGAAAAACCGTTATCATTTGATGGTATTTTAATAGGTACTAGTAACGTTAGTAGGACGTTTGATGGAACGGTACCTATGTAATGAAGGAGTCCAAAATCGCAAATATATTCACGTTACACCACCAGTTCTGGCCGACGGCCAAGGTGATCCCTCTTACATCATCGCGACCAAAAAACCCAACGTACAACCAATTCTATCCAACCACTTACGTACCAAATTGCTTTTTTTCGTGAACCTTAGCAGTTTTGAACGCTATCAAATAATATGTTCCTAAGAGCAATTAAAATAGAGTTCATTTTTAAACATACGTTACGACACTAGTGTTTGAGGAAATCAGAAATAAACCGACGAATGACTGTAAACTGTTTATGTACTTATGTGTTGTGAGCTGTGATTTCAGATTCGTCACACATTACATTACATCAAATTCAATTTTTTTTATTCATTATAAGGTATATAAATACACTTAATGAACGTCATAACATAATATCTTATATTTATATATTCATCGGCTTTGAACGCCTTTTTTTAGGCTTAGATCCATACATACATTACGGAAACATACATTACATTACGGAAGGCGTAAAGCTTCGCACAAATAATTTGACCTTGTATAAAATTAAAACTGTTCATTCTTTCGTAAATAATATACACTTGATTTTTTATAACCTCGACCTAGATTTTCTAAATTTCGATTATGACAACATCAGTACTACTACTACTTTTGTGTTAATCGGAACGTACCAAGAGATTTCGTTCCGTTTCACACTCACTTGGTAATATGTATTATTGTTTACTATCGTGCACACTAACAAATGTCGTTTTCAGACGACGTAATGTGAAAAAAATGCCGGAAAAAAATTGATTACCAGTAATAAAACACTTATTTAGCAATGAATATACGTTTAATTTCATTAAATGGGTTTGATCGTAATATCCCTAAATCACGTATTGGAACCGTTTTAGGATGCCAGTTTGAATTTAATCAAGTAAATTTTTTTAACGGAGAGAATAACAGCAGGCAGTAGTTGCAAGTGGCCACTTTTTTCTTTAGGTATCTATAATGTATCTTGAACTGAACGGTAGAAATTACACTATTAATGCCATTTACTTAAGTTAATACCTACAGCCGGTATCAAGGCTCTTATTTATAATTAATAAAATTATTAGGTAATGTTGTTCTTGATCTTGTCCGGCCATAAACTTCAGTTGTCTCAAAAATACTTATATGCAAATAATTAAATACGTTGCATCGTTTGGAATAACTTATATTTCATTGTCACTACTGCGGTAATGAATTTAGTCACATTTTTTAAAATGGTTAATATATTACAATACGATACTGTCACCATGAATCGTGGTAAATTCACAATAAATGTATGTATGAATCTTGAATTAACGGCTCGAACGACACCGATACGACCCTATCTCCTCTGCGCCCGCTCATTAGTAAAGAGAGAAATTGTGTCCGCTTATGGTGAGAAACGTTCAAGAGCGAACAATACGGAATGACGCACGCAACACTTCCCGACAACCGCAGCTGTTACTCACTCGTTCGCGTGGAATCACGTGACAGCACACTGCCAATGAAACACTGAATATCACTACCAATGAATGTATGTGCACGCAGCCGCCGAGCTGCGAGTGATACGCCAACGTCACACAATTGCAGCCTTTAATTCGATTGCGATAGCGCCTATATTAAAATGCACTTTTGACGCCAACAGCTGTTCGTATTCACAGTTACAGTTTAATGTTAATTGGTTTTCTTTTTCACACACTATATTTTTTAATAACATTATTCATATTATTATGTTCGATCGTTCGGATATGTAGAATGTGAATGTTGACGTACGTCAGTACCGTAGAAAAGAGTCATCCATTTCGTCCAAATAGATCGGATAATAGCTGATGTGTGGGTCTCCGAAACAGACGCACGCGTGTGTAGAGAGCCATGAATGTAGAAGAGGCACACCAGGTCTATAAGAAAGATATATTTGTCACTCGGTGCTCTCTGCTTACCCCGTAATAATAGTAATAAACAAGAGAAAACCGTGCCCAGTTTGGGACTTCAAATGGGAATGGGAATTATAATTCTAAAATTTTGAAAAAGTTATCCCGACAAACGGACGGGGAGTTAATCTATATCTTATAGTGCTATATACATGACGGAAAAGTATGTATAAATGGTGGAGATGTATGACGGAGTTATCAATGTTTAGACGTTAGCGCATTATGAACGCTTCTAAAATACACGAGATTATCGCACTTTATGAACGAGCCAGTATGATGTAATATATTTCTCTGAGTATGGCTTTGAATTGTTTATTCTACATTTTAGTATGCATCACCAACATCGTCATCACCATTATCAGCGTTATCGTCACCACCACCATCATCAGCAATAATCTTTTTTCGAGCTAGAACTATTGAACACAAACGCTTTTTAACACTGAACAGAATGAAAAGCGTTACAGCAGCATGTCCGTTGAGTGATGGTTGGTAGATGTAGATGGATCATAATATTACCGTGAATACTCTTTACAACGATGGTCATAAATTTCGCATTGAAATATCCTCGTGACTTGAATACCTGCACACCTTACGAGTTCTCCATAATGTTCTCTAAGGCGCATAAGGCCATTATTGTAACTATCAGTTATAAAAGACGATGGTGTATTCATTTAAGAGATTGTTGGCAAATAAGCGACGGTGTTGCCATTCGTTCAATAGGAATGTTCTGCCACTATCCACAAAAGGACGCTCAAATGGGTGTGCTGGCTCTCTAAACCAAGCATCACATGGTGTGGGTTCATTGACGTCCAAATTGTCGTATTGTTAACATTTAAAATTTTAGCTGAGACATCATTATAATACACATCAAGCTAGAGCTGTATCTAAAAGTGGAAATATAAAAGCGTCGATGATGATGATGAATATTGATTTACTTTTCCGAACTCAGTACGTCGCTGGATCATAAAATAGGACGTCACAATAATTCTCAAGATTCTTGGTTGATTCTCAAGATTGTTAGTAAATATGACAAGCTTCTAACAGAATACACTAACAAAAAAAAAGCACTTGACGCCATCACTTAAATGGTAGCGCTGAATTGTCACCACAATTTTTTGGATATCCAAGGCCTTGTGTGATATTATTTTGGATGTGTAATTTTGTTAAAATATTTCCTCCAGTATTAATTAGCGCTTTAGATTTCGGTTTTTCTAAGCACGTGAATCGTGCGTGCTTCTACATTTTTATATGCTTAAAACTTTTATGAGTTTTGAGTAATTTCGTCGTTCAAATCGTTCGTCGTTCATTTCGTTTTTAATAATTTCAATCGTTTTTTGTTTTATATTAAAGGTACGAGCATCCGTAAATGTCTTTATCCTGTAAGAACTGACGAATGCATACTATTTCTGTGATGAATCATCACCGTCTTCACATTCTAACGCCCCAACAGCCAGTATCTGACTTATCAGCAAACTGACGCTTTATAAGTCTAAAAAGGCAAAAAGCTTTGTAAAGCCAGCCTAATTTTAAAGTTGTAGTCTTTGAGCATATCAAAGCAGAACCCGCACTGCAGGAAATAAATAATCACTCTTTGCACTTAGGTCCGGGTGACCGAAGGTACACAACATAGAATTACATTTCCTTCTAGAATTGCCAACTTAAATATACGCAGCTTGCGAAAACCATCTTTTTATTCTGCATAATATCGTTCGAACCACTTGATGGTCAAAGCACTCAAAGTATTCAATATTTCGTCAAGTCTTTGTTATTTTTGCATAACTCCAAAATTTTATTCACCTCGGTTCGTTAAGTCGTACAGCAACAGAGAACACTTGAAAAACCTGAATATGATGACATACCTACTGGTCATTTAACGATGCCAAAGTAAGAATAAACCGAGTTGACATTACAAGTATATTTTCCTGTTTGTTTAGATTGTAAAGGCATAAGTATACAGTAGCAAGAACAGATACAATGTATACTATATTCTGAAAACGAACTAACAATTAATGAAACTTGCCTACTGGAAACGGATTGAGTGATAAATGAGTTAGAAATATCCGAAATCGGTGTGCGTTTATGAAGAGTGATGAATGTAGAAGAAGCTTGGCAGGCCTGTAAGGATAGAGATACTTCGCGCTCGATGCTTTCTGCCTATCCTATAAGCGACCTGGCGTAATGATATAATATCTTACGGAAAAGTGGCGGTTATTTAAGTAAGTCATTAAATGAGTTACAAATTATCTATAATGTGCGCTTATTGCCTCTCCCACCATAAAAGTCAGTCGCGCTACCTTAACAAAGTCGTTCAAGATATTACCCAGTAACTGTGGTATCACGAAAATGTTATTATCTACTTTGTATACTGGGCACGTTAAGTTTTATGACTATCGCCGTTATGGCCATAAGGGATTTGTGCAAGAACATTAAATACTTAAATAGAAATATATTATTGTGAAGTACTATTTATGTATTTACTATTAGCAAATGTATTGCTCATCACCCGCTGAAATATAATACATTCTTTGTTTCAAATCAAATTTTCTTAATCGAAGTCAAAATACCAGGTCTGTCTAGTTTAGAAGTCGGCGTTTCGAAAAACGTTGTAGCTAAACCAGTAATATATTTCAAAGCTGTAGGATTTTATAGAATTTTGGTGAAATGCTCTGGAATTCTCTTCGCACTGGTTAAATGTCATTGCTCAGTTCATTAGTCATACAAAGCGCATTATAAAATAAATGCACGGTTTTTCAAGAGAAACGGTTCTGAAGCTTGTCTGCATGCAGTCATCTCTATCATGACCCAGTCACATTCCACTGATAAACACGGGTCTTCCAAAAACAACCCTTACGCACTTTCAGGATTTTTACCGTTAATCACCAGCTATGCATTCATATGGGTTGGGAATTGCAAATCTAAATATTGATTGGGCAAAAATTGTTCTTCAGCAATTCATTACGAGTTCATCACGTGTTCACAATCTGATTACTTCCGTTATACGCGCGCTGTACAAATAAAACGTTGAAAGTAATCCGCATTGTGACGTCACAGCTTACGATATTCCACTGTCATTTATCACTAAAATAGACTTTTGCACGTTATCAGTGACTAGAGACCCATTACAAATGTTAAAATTCTTATCAGGTTACATCTGCAATGGAAAAAAATCTTAACCATTTATCTGAAATAGTTTTCCCCGATAAGATTTCTAGTTTTCTATGTTTTGATTCCGGGTGAGTATATTACTGTACAGATTTGTTTGGTGCACAGTGTATAAAATTAAAAACCTATGTTATAAGTAGGGTTGTCGCACTAAATGGAATAAGAAGTAAAACAGTATATTTTCTTGATTTGTTTTATTGAAATATAGTATTGTTTTCGTATTATAAATTACTTTCTTTCCCTTAGGAGTATTCTACATACCTCTTGCTTAACCCTTCAGGGAACACAGCTGTAAAGATAAAATAAGAAAAGTTTACTTTTTTAGGATAAGCAGTTCTTTAATCAATCAGTGAGTTCATTATATTCTAATTTTAATTGCAACAATCAAATATACCTAGCAACCCTACAGAAATTGCATAGATAGATTTTAATAAAGATTTAATATAATGCGAATGTCTTAAATACACACTATCAGCCTTTCATCGTCCACTGCTGGACATAGGCCTCTCCAGTGGCACGCCACTGAGCTCGATCTTCTGTTCTTCGCATCCAACCACTGCCAGCCACTTTGCTATTATATTATATTGCGAATGTCTCACTGAAGTTTTTCTGTGTTATCTATACATATAATACATTTTTTTAAATAATTTACATTATATCTTCAGATGCATTTCTGAAATTTAGTACTACCAGTTTAAGCGTTCTATTCATGTATGAAACATGTCGACGGTAATGTGGCTATTCATATAGAAGTGTCTCACGGTGTCTGTTTTGCCACTCTTCACTTTCCACCCTTATACGGATGTAAAGGCCACTTTCAAGTGGTGCTGAATCGTATGTATTATACATATGTATTGGCACAAATGTATATACACCTATGTTACTTAAATTATGCTCTAAAACGTCGTTTCTTCTAACGCATTTTTTACTTTAATTTGCAATTTATATGTATATGAAAAATGCTGAAAGTGGTATCTTATGTAAAGATCAGTTAAATCAATCTATCTCAATGTATACCGTATATTTATCGATGTCTTCCATATTTTATGCAGTTTGCAAATAAAAAGAAAAGATAGTTTTTTAAAACTAGAAGAACGTGTGAAAAATACCAAAAAGATTAATGTCACCAGTACCTGATATTTAAAGAAATGAAATAAAGTCGTGTCTTACTTCAGACATGAATTTTAATGAAGAATAATTCGAGTTATAAAATTCCGAATTATAAAATTAATTGGAATCATTTATTTACAAACTGTTCTCTGCACAACATATATAATTATGTTTTTAGTCAAACAATAAAAAGATGT
>DWDT01004467.1:0-11228 GCA_018245595.1 Microceris scylla | reverse complement strand
ACCTCGTACAGGTCCGAAACTAGTCGGGCCACCCCGAAAAACGTACGTGAGTTAAGCCGGTACATTTATAATCACTCGTATCATCGTCATCATTATCCATTGTTCCATTGTTGGACACGGGACTCTTCTCAGTTTGGCCGGGGTGAAGGCTGTAGTATGCCACGCTGGTCACTAGTGGGCTGACAGACTTAACACATCTTGAAGAACATTATGGACAACTTTTCTTGACTGTCTCGTTGGTCGGGCGGTAGCAAGCGCAACTGTTAATCAGTAGATCATGAATACGTTTTCAAAGTCGAGTACTACCTATTATATTTTTTTAACTTATATTATTCAGTAGTGGCGCGGAGTTTGGATCTATGCCCGGTATATCGCAATGTACTTACCAACTACTCCTTAGTGTGACGTATAAAATAATTAGTAAACCGTCGGAGTGTACTACATTCCTCTCCTTGCCCCTTGGGGAATTACAGGCGTGACATTACGTTTTTACGTTATGTTTTTGTAGCAATTTAGGTTTCCTTACAATGTTTTCCATCAACATTACAATATGTACAATGATATTTATTCTTAAAAAACACATGTTATTATATTCTATTCAATATAATAAATAAATTATTGTGTAGGTTAATTGCAATGCAAAACTGTGTCTAACTTTCTGTAATTTACATACCAACTAATCTACCCACGGATTAATACAACTTCGAAGTCAAAAGTTCATTTACATTGCAGTTTACTTGCAACAATATTAAATCGCATTTGAATATTTGTATGCAAATTTTTGAAAGCAGTAAGCGGTTCTCGTTTCCAGTTTTTTTAACAGTAATGCAGTTTACATTTTACCAATGGTAACATGAGTGTTTATTTCTGAATATTTTACAGAATAAATAAATTACATTGGTTAACGTGCAGTTGGCGCGAATTTTTTTTCCTTTTACTTTTATTTTTGGTGTAAGAATTCAAAGACATTTTGTGCCAGTTTCTTTTCAGTAGCTCTCGAATGATATTAAAATGCAATCGTTGAAAGAATATAAAGAACGAATTAAACAATTCAACGAAGTTTTGGTTTTCCGCAACAATCTGTTTCGTCGTTCGATTGGAAATAAAGTTGAAAAGTACAAACGTGACTCGTTACTTATTATATAAATTATTAATTTCACCACAATATTTACTGACTAAGACCTTTTATATGCTTTTTAAAATTTTTACTATTCTTCAACTGTTCATTGGAAAATAATGCCACAAGGTAGTAAATTCGCTCTTTGTTACGTTTGTTCAATAGTTAATAATAAATATTAAATAAATGAAAAATATGGCCTTGACTATGGCCTTAACCCTCATAATATGAGAGGAGATTGGAGAGGAGGGATTTCCCCTCATAATATGGGAGGAGATTGTAATGAATTGAAAAAAAAAATTAAAAATAGGTCACTCGACGAGTTATGGAGAGGGCCATGCTCGGAGTCTCTCTGAAGGATCGAGTCCGAAATGATACGATCCGACAGAGAACCAAAGTTATCGACATAGCCCGAACGATTAGTAACCTGAAGTGGCAGTGGGCTGGTCATATCTGTCCCAAAACCGATCACCGTTTGAGTAGACGTGTTCTGTTGTTCGTTGCCATTACCCAAACATTGATCTTCGGTGGGAATGGAACCCACGATCTCTGACGCAACAGTCAGGTTCACTACCACTGCATCAACGGGCCAGTTACATATAAGAACATATAATATACAATATATAATGATATAAAACATGAAAGAGAAATTTTGCCTAAACTGAACAAAGAGCAAGGTTATACGCGGGATAAGTAGGTATATGTTGGCGACATGACCTATCCAGGCCACGAGCAACACTGACTGGCAGTGTTCCAAATACGAATGGATTAAATTGCAGTCGGACTACGCAAGTGAAAACGATTTAAAAAAAAAATACAATATGCATATTTTTTATGCGGGTAACGAAAATTCACCACCATATTACCGTAATAGTTATTATATAATTACCGTAATAGTTAAAATATAATGTTTCATACATTTATATTCTCATACGAGGTCCCTTACGGGTTAGGCAGAGAGCATCGAGTATCGTTTAACTCTCTCCCTATAGACCTAAAGTGTTTCTGCTATATTTATTTTTATCTAACCATACATATTTGTTTCGGAGTCTGGATTTATGCCCGGTGTATGTCAATAGGTTCATCACCTATTCCCTGGGACGTTAATGTACCTAGTGAAAGTGGAGATATCCTACATTACTCTGCCTACCCTTTAGGGGATTATAGGCGTGATGTTACGTGTATTTTAAAGTGTGTACAGTTATTACGGTTTAGTTTAGGCATACCTTGATTTTCTCTCCTTGCTTTTCCCGACCCGAGGATCGAAACCAGGCCTTAGAGAACATTATGGAGAACTTTTCTTGAAGGTACTGTCGCGCGGCAGTCGCGCTTGCGATAACTCGGCCAACGAGGCAGTTAATTTTGTTTTTATTTAATTGGTTACTTCATGTCTATTATGGTTGTATAAGTTGCGTTTGTGTGCATCTATCAAACACACGCACACACAGGGAATTCTATTGGATTACGTGTGTGAAGTTCAATTGTTTTTTAGCCGAGCAACTAAAGTTATTGTGACATAATGATTACACAATACTTCTGTTTAGTTCTATACTGTAACAGTAATAATATAACATAAATTGGTTTACAATGTGTAAATAAATAAAAAGTGCATATTGTACAATAAGGTCACGCGCTGATACACGGTCAGGGACAGGTCACGCTGCCGTGACCCGCGTCAGTTACGATGCGTTGCGCTGTTCGCTGGCAAATCGCCCAATTTCTACATATCGCACCACGCGGTCGTACAGTCAAATGTCACGTGGTGAGCCACGCAGGAGTTAGCTGACTCATCATTTCTCTCTCCAGCACTCAAATGATTTCGGGACCATGCAGTTTCTCTCATCAATCTCACTTTTTTTTATTTATTTTTTCTCTCAAATTGTACCTCTTTCTTTATAAAATTATGTGCGTTTTGAAAATTAAATATGCTGCAACGGATAAGAAAACACTCAGAAAAGTTGTGCACTTCAGAGTTTTCCAGAATGTTCTTTAACGCGTGTTAAATCTGCCTACCCGCAGTTGGTTAGAGTGGTAGACGACGATGTTATCCTTCCAATTCTGATAGGACACCCGTGTTCAATAATGGAACGATAAAAGGATTATTGATGGTGATTTTACTTTGGTATTTCTCTTTCCTTACCGTCGTGTTCGTTTATCCTTATCACTGATTCCGTAACATGATTTTCAACACTCCATTTTATACGGTTTTCTTATCTTTTCTGCTATTTTAAATATTACTGCATGGCGAATAATACATGGCATTTTATCGAAGATTTTGCAAATATAAGAACCAAGTTAAATAAATAATGACATAGAGAAAAGTCTCTTGATGACATGGAGATACTTTAAGCTTAAACAAAAGTTTAAAAAGATTATGTCTTAAGCAAAATGTTGTGTTTGTAAAATCAGTTCGGGTTTTTGTGTTCTTTAATATTACATCTGAGTGGAGAATAATGTTATGGAAATATACATAGAAGTGTAATTCCAAATTTAAAAAACTAAAAACGTACTGGTCAGTACGAATACTAAGGTGTTGCTTGAGCGTCTCTGGTCTTATTGAGTATTCTTATATAGTGTGTGTGACTTTCGAAGACCTGTAACACAACAACTCCAACACTATACCCTAACAATATAATAATAATAAAATGTTTTAGAATATCTTCACACACGGCCATTTTATTCCAAGGCGCATAAAACTTGTCATATGGTAGCCAAACAGCTGATAAACATGTTATTTATGTACGTATAAATAGATATATACATAAATTATATTACCATATTACTATACTGTACATATTAAAGTGTAAAGGCACAATTGCGTATCATATACCATACGACTGCTTAGTAAGTATTACACAGGCTCGTAAACGTGACAGAATCCGTGGAAGACTCACGTGTTGCTACAACTAACCCACATAGTCACGTGTGGATTACAGAAATTAGTTTATCTTCGAACTACCCGCCTCTTGGGCAAATGTTTTGTGTGACGGTACCAATGTACGTATCAGCCATGTTGGGTAACCGAAGTGGATTAACACATTATTAAAACATCATTATTATATCGATTTGGAAAACAACGAGGAAGGCAAAGCCCAAAACGCCAGAAATGGGGGTAGTCAAGAGACAACCTGTTCGACAAACTGGCTGCTGATGAAAACGAAAAAAGCAGGTTAGAAAATAATATTGTTTTTATCTTTATGTAGAGTGTATGATTATCATCACCATCAGCCTATCTCAGTCCACTGCTGGACATAGGCCTCCCCCAAAGGGGTTTATGCCCGTGATCTCCACGCTGAGCATGCGAGTTGGAGATCGCAGGGCACAGCTTTTCGCACTTAGTCCGTAGCCAGAGCCTCGTCTGTTAAAGCAGGGTGCACCACCTGCAGGGGGGGTTGGCTTGGGATTAAATGCTGATATTATTCCACCAGGTCCCTTAAGGAGTAGGTAGAGAGCTTCGAGTAGAACATTTCTACCATTACAGATTTGACATGCTTCTTCGTCATCAATCTCTACATACACACACGCCAGTTTCGGAGACTAATAATTCTTTATTATAAATTTAAATAGTATTAATATTATATATTGGTTTTAATACTAATACTGTGTATGAGCATGTATGAAACACCACGACTAACTCGTAGTTCTGAATTATAGTAACAAGTACATATTTTGTATGTCTCTAGTAAATCGATACTTCAGCTATAATGAGAAGTCAATAAATTATATGACAGTTTTACAGCAAGTGGTTTATGAGTCAGTCCACTCATAAGTCTATTTCAAAAGTCACTTTCCTTACACTTACAGGTAAATATCACTGACAATCAGCTTATTAACATCGATAAATGGTATCAGGACTTTCCTCTTCAATACACACACACACACACACACGCATACGTAGACACCTATATCAATATTGTTTTCTAGATAAAACTATACACACACACATACCACCTACACTGTTATCACCATCGAAAATATTAAATAATATTTCTTACGAAGATAAGAAGGAAAATACTGGAATAGGCATGAAAATTCTAAGAACTTTCAAATGCGTAAATACCAAGATGAAATTTTTTAATTATAATTGATAATTATTTATATGTGTGTATGTAGGTATATATACACAATGAGAGGTAATTACAATACATAGTCATACTATAATTATTTATACATAATTATCGTTAATTATGTATTGTTTGTCACTTGTTTTTGCCTTGTAACAATTAGGACGTGGCTGTCAGTACTTTGAGATGTGAATATTGGAATGATTTTGTTAATTTCGGTATGCAAGGACTATATTGAAATTAAATTTCAAAGCTATTTATGTCACTGGACAATATCCAAATACTGTACTAAGGCATACATAATGATAATTCATTTTATTGTACACCACATAGAAGGAATAGTATGAAGACAATCAAACACAGGACAATGCAGTGGGGGGTCTTATTACTAGCAAGCGATTATTTCTAGGCAACCTGCTTTGTAGGAGTTAAAGAGAGTGGGACAGGGGCAAGGTGGATATAATAATGAAGCGAGGAGAATGATAAAAATAAATAATTAAAAAATAAATAAATAATGAATACGTAGATCCAACGATATTGATAGATATTTATATGCTTTTGTTTTACATTATACATTTACTGCGACCGCCCATATGATTATATGGTAAAACATAAATCATTATTCTATTATACAAACAAATTAGAAATTTATTTAGATGGAATTACACAGATTATATTTGTATCCATATACATCCTGTGCTTTCTGCTTACCCTGTAAGAGATGCAGCGTAATGATACATAGTATAATAGTAGAAGCATTTACCTAGAAGGCTTAAACCTTTTTGCATAAACGAGTTAAATTTCTAATCTAAGTAAATCTACTCTCATGACTCCTTGTACAAACTGAATGAATTCTTATTTCCTTTGTTTTGTATTTCTCTAATCTTTTTCAAGTCTTCACTCGTTCACTTGTCAATTTTAATATTTAAAGTTGCTATAACTCTCATGAATTTCCCTTTAGTTCATAATTTTCTTAGATTTATTAAAATATAATGTGTAACTACACATCTTATATTTTTTACGCTGTGATTGTAAATCCATTCTTTGATTAAAATATTCTAAATTCATGTCAGTTACAATAGTATTTTAATATCAAACGATTATTAATTTGGTTTGTACTTTTATTTACTACTAATATATTGTGTATATATTAACACTAAGAGTCGCCCGGAACTCTTAACTGGTCTTGAACACGGAGAGGATCTTAAACAGGCTTATATTCACAACGGCATCTTTATAATTATAAACACGTATATGCAAATGTAATATACAATACAGATACATATATAAGCAAAGATGAAATATTAAATATGAATAAAACTTACTCAGATTCTCGGTTCTCCAACGAGTTGTTGGAGGAGCGGGGCACGAGAGGCCTGTAGCTGGACCTGGTCATTGTCAAGTCGACTCCAATACAATACACCATACAGCTGTCTCATAAGAAGTGCACCTTATCACACGCACGGCTCATGTGTGCGGACACACGGCTGACAGGCGGCGATGTATTTCAACAACTGATTACATTACTATTGTTTAGTGTCACTGTTTACAAGTCGCTCGCTTGATAACAGCACACATGTATCACATGTTGAGGACGTATGTTATACAATAAGTAACCTAACTGTGTTGGTAAAACGTCGAAAACGATATCAAAAACTATTTACGTACGTAAAATTCGGTATTCTAAATGAAGCGATCGATAAAGTTTACTTGGGGTGAAAGCTCCGGCCAAACCACGCCTCCGGGCCGGTTCTGCCAGCTTTTGTGAACACTCAGCGCCATCTGTAAGCGCCGGCGGAACGAAATGTTTCACTAAAGAGCGGCATCTTCACGCCAAATTGTACAAAATTTAATGTACCGTGTATAAATAGATGGTAACCGATTTTTTACTTTAAAAATACACTTAGTCATCGTGGTAATAGTATTTAACGACTTGACCATAGATAACATCATATGTACTCATAAGAATTATTAAAAGTTTTACTAAGTACACAAAATAAAGAGTATACTCTCATAATGTAGACGGTCCAATTACGAATATTATTGTTCTTAGGACGTTACGACATATATTGCATTTAAGGGAAATTCAAACGACATCGTGTGTATAAAATAGTAGGTAACCTATATGAATGTGTTGCGTTTTTAATCACTGATTTTATTTTACGTATAGTTTTAAAAATATAATCTTTAATATTTTTAATGTTCACTTGACTCATCAACTTCTCTGGCAATATTTACACAAAATTACATCAACCCTTTTATTGTTCTCCTGTTGGAAGCAGATATATGTACTTCGTACATCCTAACGAACATTATGGAGGACCTTGAGGAACCTAGGTTTCCTCATGATGTTGTCCATTATTGTTAAACCTTACAATATTTGTATTATGATAAGTTACGTTGATTGATAAGATTTAACTGTAATCATATTTATTTGATAATAATCAGTTTGAACACAGTTTTCCATACAAAACGATTATAATAATTGTAATTGTTTTGATAATTATGTGTTCTATGTTGGTATGGAAAGTAAATTTATGATTCTCAATGCATGTTACATTAACCGTCGTATAGCTCGGTATTATGTGTACGTTGAGAAGCAAGGAATAAAATTAATTTGTTATACTATTAATGTGCGATTTTATTGTTTATACTTCTAAATCTACTACATTTAATGGTAATTGTGTAAAACTTTCTCATAAATATATGGATGTATTAAATTTTAATTGAATATAGCGATATTCTACTTAAAAGTTGTTAAGTTTTATATGGTTTTCTTGTTCTCATGTTTCTCTTGCTCGTTGTCCTTAGTTTTATTATTCTCCTCGTCATTTTCTTTGGTGAAGTTCTCCAGTTCTTGTTCAGCGTTTTTCAGATCTTCTTCTGTTATATTTAAGTCTGGAAAGCGCCTCTGAAAAAGTGATAAATTGTTCTGATGTAAATAAAAGTAATCGCTAAATAATTTTTTAGGACAGTTCCAAGAGTGTAATGAAATTTACGCTAATTCTCTATATAGGTTGTGAGGCGTGTTAAATACAAATATTTAATGTATTTAAGCTCGTAGTAAATGTAATCATTTCTTGATTATCGTCAATTTAAATACAATACAGTAGGTTTTAAAACATTACGAATAAAGGTTAGGAACCAATTCTTGTCTACGCCAGTCCTACGATGAAATCGTCTCAATTGATATTCCACAATACCTTACGCCCTGAACGTTAATAGTCTCATATGCGCCAGTAGATTCGTTGACTTGGTAACTATTCACTTTCTGATATTTTAACGATTATCTGCTTCTGCCTCCCAATTATTGTCATCGTTTATTATAGCGACGCGCGACGGTGCACAGAACTTACATACATCATATATCCTATCCTTTCTATATACTTCTTTCCTACATACTCACCTGCTTATTGATTCTAATCTGATTGTCTTTAGAACTGTTATGTATTTCTCTTTCTAACACTGACACCGTCTAAAGGAGTTCAAGATTTTTTCGTTAAAACCTCATTCCTACTGAGGCTGTTCAGTTCATCTCGCCAAAAGTGTAGTAGAAAATGGAAAAACAAAATCGGTCGGTTAAACCGTTTGAACGTCTTAGCAGTTTTTATATCTCGCGTGAGATTAGATACAGCAGACGACAAGTGATTACTGAAATGTGGATATTATTCGAATATTGCTGATAAGATACTGAGCTCTGGCCTCAATATTTTTTTAGCAATCAGCGACTTATGAACGTTTTGGGTAGAGGCATTATGCGCTGTCTCATCTAGATAACGCGTCAAAAACAGTCTACCAGTATGAATTTTTGCAAAATGGAAAATTAAGGCTTAGGAAAAAATATTTAAAAATGTATATTAATAATTATATAAAAATCAAAAATTAAATCATGTGATTAGGTGTCTATTCCTATATTCCCACTATTCACTAAATCCTTTTTGTTTTGTCAATCAATGAAATCAATCATTGAAATCATTCATGCAATGAGTGAAGGAGCGAATTTATGAATTCGAATGAATGAATTTGAATTGTTGCGATATCGTCTTTGACCTGAAACCCAAGGTAGCCGTCTTCAACACGATTATTAACTTTTCATGTTTTGAAAACTACTTGATAAGTACCTACTACTTGTTATAATTTGTATAATATAATACAAATAATGCAATAATATTTGTACAAACAAGATAAACAAAACAAGACATATTTTGTCATGCCTCTTGAAGAACGATAACCTTTCAACTGAAGACACTAACAAAACTGATAAGTAACTTAAGACACTCTGTTTCGTTTATTTTAGACTCCTTTTGGCGCCTGTTTACGTTCAAGATAATATTTTTTTCTACGCAGTACGATTTGTATTTGTTTTGTTTTATCTGTCGGCAGCTGTCACGGGAAATGTTAATAAAACGTGGTCTGCTTTACGAATGTTTGCATCGGTTGTCGTTTGGCTGTTCGCAAAAAATCATCATTTATATTAATTTTTGGTATTTGTTATCATTGCGTCCTCAATCTAGACAACATTGGTCTCACTGGCGTCAAATGTGATGTGAGACCGTTATTTTGTATATTTCTGGTGTCGAGTATTTTAACAGTAGGTATTATTTAATTTATGATAAATTGTTCTTATCACGATTTACTGTATGTTTATATAACATAAGACTTAAAGTATTAAAACTGCAATATTATAACTATATAATATGTAGTTTGATCAAATTTCTGTCTGGTATATAGCAAGTCTCACTCCCATGAAACGTATAACAGGTGAAAAGTGGGTGGTACAATACTCCTGTGCCTATTTATAGAAATACATGCGTTATATTCTGCTATTTTAGTTTAGAGACACGAATCGCAGATTTTTTATATATACAAATAATGATATATATGTATTTATTTTCTTATACTTATTTGAACTACATTCTCTTCGGGCGTAATTTAGTATTAGATATCATATTTAATGAAGTAGGTACATATCACAAATTTCGATGATTACAATCATAATTGATTAATATGATAAATTCTCACATTATCATATTGAATAAAATCATCTACCTAAGGAATGTTTTTGTTTTTACCTGCTACGTTTTATTGTACGTAATGTAGACTGTTACGGAAAAGAGATTATAACATTATGCACATTTAGCCCGCCAATAAGTATTGATAAAAAAGGCGGGAATCGTTAATCCACAATAATGGCCGATGCATCATACTGCAGATTAGTAAGGACAGTGGTAAATATAGCTTCATATAGCTTAGGAATCTTCTAATCACTTTCTTAAATAGCAATCGGCTTGCGTTTGACTACAATCTCACCTGATGGTAAACAGGATGTGGCACGGTTGTCTACTTTTTTATTCACTATTTTCTGAAAGATCACTCGAAGAAAATATACGAATTCTTATCTAAAATCATTGCATCTAGGTGCATGGTGTTGAATTTAAAAGTGCGTCATTTGGAGCTAATGAAAAAAACATTGACGGAAGTCGTCCATTGTGTTCAAGGGGAGTTCGACAAACATTCTCGTTTAGCTTTCAGCATGACGCGTTAACTGTTCAGAAACCGACGTATGGTTAGTGTCAAGACTGGTTTATACCTACGTAACTTGCGTGTAATGTTGATAAATTACTGACAATTATATTTATTTCCCTCAATATAACAAAATTTGTTATGTTTTTGCGTATGTGAAATATTGGCGATAAAATCGTGAAATTAGATTTTCTTCTGGCTATTTAGTAACTGTTGCTATACGAAGAGGTATACTAAGGGTAATTTCACATGGCTATTCCAATCTTCACAATCAGAAATCAAAATTACTTTAAGCTAGTTAACTCATTAATTAGGGAAGTAGGTAGGTACTTATGTCAGCAATACTTATTGGTCATCAAGTTTTCATTCTCTGAACTGATAGGTTGGAGTGATTAACTACGTATAAAGAATTGGCGAGTAGGTTCTAGCTTATTTACAAATAATTATAGTATGATTGGTGGACAGTAGCTAGAACGTGGTAATATGCTGTCAAAATTTAAGGGTTCTATCTCTTCCATATTATA
>DWDT01004466.1:0-11229 GCA_018245595.1 Microceris scylla | reverse complement strand
TAAGGCCATAGTCTGCCACGCTGGCCAAGTGCGGGTTGGCAGACTTCACACACCTTAGAAAATATTTTTTTTTTTATGTCCATCAATACATAATCGTATTAAAATACTGTAAAGTTTTGTTCCTAATATGACATCGAATAAAAACCTTTCAAAAGAGAAGTTCCACAATATGCTAACGAGCGATTAGCTACACTTTATTACAATTCCCGTAAAGAATGAATGAGAGAATTTAATGCATTCTAAACGAGTAGTGGTAAATTGTTCGATCTTGGGTACTTGTCGCAGCGTCAACGAAAAACGCATGGCGAGATGAATTTATTTATTTTTATTTTAATACTAAAGTAGGCTATCGGACAGTCCTCATCTGTGACCGGGCTTAGGCTGATGATGATGTTAAATAATTGAATATTAATATTAAATTTTAATCAGCTGCTAACAATATTTTCAACTATTATCAATGTCCTGTTTTGCCCGATATTTTTAAATAAAAAAGTGGCAAATGATCAGACGCAGTCGTTGTTGGTCACCTCGGCACACTTCGCTCACCTTGCAGATCATTCTAGCGGTCTGCATGATTTTTAACAACACCTTCGTAATTTAACGTTTAACTCATGAGCAACAATATGTTCATTTTTTTAATTTTTTTTAATTGACCCGTTACAATTCCACTGTTAGAATATGAGTCTCCTCTCATTTTGAAAGGCCATAGTCTGCCACGCTGGCCAAGTGCGGGTTGTCAGACTTCAAACACCTCGGAATTTTTTTTTATAAATTCCAAGGTTGTAGGTTTCCTCACTATGTTTTCCTTCACCGTTCAGCAAATTATATTTAAATTTAAAATGCAATTTTGTAAAGAGTTGCGCGCCATGGATTTGAACCCAGCACCCCTGGAATGAGGGCTGAATTCTTAACCACTAGGCTATCCCTGCTTCTTTACGTTTATACGTTTTGGGAAAAATATTAATAATAGGCCATAGTGGCAGACTATTAACTCTCTCAATATGATAGGAGACCCATATTGCAAAAGTGGAATGATAAATGGGTCGATTATTATAAAATTATTTTTATTAATAATATACTCTGAACAAAATATTACCGGTACTCAATAAATCGCCATAAACAAAGTATTGTGCGGAAAATGGGACATGAATATTAACTGGAAGACTGTTTGAAAGGGCAGCAAGAGATTGATGGAGCGACGGCCTGGCCACATCGGATAATTGATATTCAGTAAATATTGGCGGATAAAATAAACAGAAAATTGAGTTTTCAAAACCGGCCTAAATTAATTTGGAACTTCACAACGGCTTCATGTCGACGTAAAATTTTTATTAAAAGCAAATCCCCGGGCCCCGTGGAATAGACTGCCCGGACATACTTCCACTGGATAAACAATGTTGCCCGAAATTACACCAACCTCGCGTTTCTACCGTTTTGCGTTGAAATGAATTACTATTTGTTGTAAGTAGAGGATTATTCTTTAATCTGTAACGTTCTGAGAATTCTCACAAAGACGCTTTACGTAGATATTGCTCAGTTTACTCTGTGGAAGCGGAGCAAGAAATTAATGATGTCTTAAGCGTGATCAAACATCATTATACTTATTTATCAGCAGGCAAATGTTTTTAACCAAACAGCAATAAGAATTTCGGTATGTTTATATGAAAAATGAAACATTGTTTTAGTGGTTCAATTTAATAGATATATTTTTCTTACTGAACACTGAGTCACTTGATTGTTCTCATAAATTGATTCTAAAAACGTTAAATCATGCGACGGTTCCGTTATGGCACAGAGGTCTGTGTAGTAATGTGTAGGTCATATTCGACCACGTTGCGTGAACTGTACGACTTCAATTTGCTAAGAGAATAATCTGGATATTTCTAAGATGTGTAGATCATGATCTGTATATTCATCGCAACGCGAGGGATGCTTAACTTTATGTCTTAATATTAAATATAATATTTCAGTTGAACTTTATGATTATACCTGAACTTTATTTATAGGAGTAGGTAGTCATAACCGTGTATGTGAACAATTACCGAACATATTTTAGAACGTAACTTAAATCTTAATATCACGCCTATAATCCCTGAAGGGGTAAATAGAGGAACGTAGTCACTCCTACGCTTCACCAGTTACGCTTAAGTCTTATGGTACAGGTGATGAGCCTATTGTCATACACCCGGCACAATTCCAGACTTCGAGTCACTACTGGAAATTTTAAATTAGAATAATGCAATAGTATTTACCCGGCCCAGGATTTGAACCCAGCACCTCTCGATCGGCAGTCGTGCTTGCAACCACTCGACCAACGAGGGCGTCAACGCATTTTGGAGTACATAAAATTACTAGAACGTCTATAAATGACCTGTTCGCAAAAAAGAGACCTAAATCAACTTTCCATCCCAAGCCTTAAATTTTTCCTCTTTTATATTTAGTAAATATTTAAAAAGCTCCCGAAGTTTAGTGCGAAGCTAGTCCTAAGTCCTATTTTAAGTGTTACAATTGGGATAATTTAATTAATTAAACGAGTTTATAAATTTAACGTCGGCATTTAAAAAGGACGAATAGAAGTCAAGCCAGAACTGTAAATGTAACTTAAACCTAATCAGATAGATAAGCTGTTTAGCGTAATGTAGAACTATCCGCAGTTAACGTGCTGCAGTGTCGGATGCGATAAGCGTTTATTGGGTCAATAGAGCTGACTACATACATACAACAGGGCGGTGTTATACGCGAGAGACATTCGTCATACGTCAATTAAGTTTGAATTGCCATTGTATTGTATTGTACAGGCGGTGATAAAAAACCGATTTTAGAGATAAATATAGACCGCGCACCGCTATGACTGATAGATGCAGACTGCGTGTTGTTGTTACTGTTAGATAAAAACTGCTTACAGTTATTGTTAGACATAGGCCGCGTAACGCTGTTGCTGCTAGATATAAATCGCATGAGACAGTACATATGTTTTATTTGTGTTTCTCGCTGAAATTTAAATGCAGTTACTCCAACCAAAAAATAAATTCATATGTTTACTACTTTTTGGCATTTATATTATATTGCGGTTTGTGGCTTTGATATGAAACTCGTTTGAAAATACCAGTCCTGTGTAGTTAATTACTGACCGCCGCACAATATATGTATGTTTGACTGGCCTGTTGGTTCCGTGTCTAGTGACCGTGACAGCTGGACTGTGGTTGCGGGTTTGGTTCCCATTTAGGAAAAATATTTCAGTGTTAAACGCGAGTTTCTTATCAAAGACTGGTTGTTAAATTACAGAATTATATAAATTCTTATCATAAATGTATTATGTATTTAGGCCAGTTTAGTAAAGGCTCTGTTTAGTTTGAGATCGGATGGCCGTGTGGGAGATTTGTTTCAAGATGCTATAATCATTATTAATATAAGCATTGTGCTGACTCTTTTTAAAACACTGCCATTTTTACAGATTTGATGTCGCCTAGCGTAACAGCTGAATCTTAAGTCAGATCTATGAGGTTATGTGTTGAAACACAATATTGATACGGTTCATGCTCTAAACTTAATGCTACATATGCGAAAATATTATAAAATTGTGGAGACGAACTTTATATTAATATTGACGGACGCCATCTTTGCGCACCTTTGAGTATGACTATTTTAGGTTGTGAGTATGACTATGTTGGAAAACAAGTATTTTTGACTACGTGTATTTTTGCCCGCTCTGCCTACCTCGTGGGTTCCAAGCGCGATTGCCAATCGGTTGGTATTGGGTTCAAATTCCGGGCCGAGTAATATAGGATTTTTCTAATTTAGAATTTCTACTAGTGACCCTAAGTTTAGAAGTGTCCCCGGTGTATGTTAATAGGCTCCCTCTTCTGTCTACCTCTTCGCGGTTTATGGGCGTGATGTTACGAGTATTTTTTCATACGGGTATCTTTGAGTACAAGTAACTTCGCGTACGAGTAGTTTTGAGTCCAAATATGCGAGTATATATCAGTAATTTCATTCCCCAGTTGCCGCTGTGGTAGACCACTATGCAGGAAAGTTGCGAATTTAATTACAGTACCGTTCATTCCGTTGTTTAATCAGTTTTAACGCAGCGCATCTATTTATTTTACTGTTCACGCCAATTAAAAAATATTTATATGTTTAAGCATTGCGGCGGTTGACCACATTGTTATGATTTCATGACGCTCGTAAAAGTTAATAATAAATACAAAATACACATGTTCACTAGCAGTTTAAATTCGACGTAATGATATAGCTAAAGAGCTGTTAAGCGGAAAGTTCGCGAAGTTTAAGTCGTGTTAATAAATTCGAAAAAAAAACATCCACTTGAAATCAATAAAGGGCTTTTTCTGTTCTCATTCGGAGATAAAATCCGGGTCCAACGGTGGAACAGTGAAAGTGCTGATGATGATGAACAATTGACGCTCACAGTTGTAAATGTCTACGACGGCAGCAGCCGCTTGTGACACTACATCATTTGCTACGCTCCTCAATTAAAAATACGTAGATCTGATTTAGCATTTGGGAGTCTACTACACTCCTACTCCTCTGCCCACCCTTCGGGGATTACAAGCACGATGTCACGTTTATCATTTAGCATTATTGTCATTATTATCAGTTCATCATCGCCTATTGCTGGACATAGGCCTTTCGAATAGCACGCCACTGAACTGATTTAGCATTATAATCCTAATAGATACATTTGAATAAAACAAGCGCAATTTCCAAATTAACTTTCGATACGCTCAGCCACACCGAGACATCGAACGTTCATAATTAAATTTGAGTTCATGAAAACGGTTTGAAAACGTTAATTAAAATCCCAGTACCGCTGCGAGTTTTATACAATAGGTAGAAATAACATACCTTAACACTCCGTCTGTATACCGCGTCGCATTTTTACATCTTTTTACGTAACTATTTTATTTAAACCCTGCCTGTCTCGTTGTTCTATTGGTTGTAAACAGAAATGCTGAGCAAGAAGCAGAGTCTTTTTTAGTTTTTCTAACTTAAAATTCTTAGTAGTAGGTCGAAGTGTGGATTATTACACGGGACTGAAAACGTAAATGGTGAAAATTAGCAAATTATTCTCTTCTGCCTACTCCTAGGAGGAAATACAAGCGGGATGTTATTTTATAAGGTAATGATTGAACCATTTATTAATCGTTAACAACATCAGAAAGTCTAGTTTGCTTATAGGGAAATGTTAGACTTTATAGTTAAATTTATTGTAAAACGTAACATCACGCCTGTAATCCCCGAAGGGGTAGGCAGAAGAGTGTAATACACCCCCACGTTTCACCAGTTACGTTTAAGTCCCACAATGGAATAGGTGGTGAGTCTATTGCCATGCACCGGGCACATATCCAGACTCCGAACCACTACTAGAAAATCTAAATTAGAAAATTTTTGTGGTGTTCGACCCAGGAATCGAACCCGGGACCTCCCGATCGGCAGTCGCACTTGCAACCAACAGAAACAGACTGACAGAAATGAAACTTTTAAACATTATATACATATGTATATGAAGACGACTTATATACACAATATATACATAATAACGCCACAAACTTTAGCAGTAGTAGCAGTAACATTCTTTATTGTGCACAAAAATATGACAAACAAAAATAATTACAGGAAAAAAAAAATGACTACTTCAATGACATATGTACATACATCCTTATCGACTACACCCACAACATTAAACACTGGCTGCTCTAATTACCTCTGTATTGTAATGAAATAAAGAACAATTTTAAATTAATAACTGTTGAGCTTAAATTAGTTAACAGGCTACCCACGTCGCGGTTTCGCATTTGTTCCACTTATCTTGTAATGTTTTGAGGAAGGGTTTCAAAGGTCATAGCTTTACATTAAGCCTCCTGTTCACGGTAGGATTTTGCGACATTTCATTTATTCACATATTTATTTGTTTTATATTTAGTATTTGGTTGAATAGAACGTTCTATGTTCATAGTTAAAACGGATTTACTATTACTGTTATAATTAGCATAACACCATTACCGGTCCTTCAGAGATATGCAGAGAGCATCGAGTGCCGTTTTATCCTTACAAGTCTCTTGTGCTTTTTTCACATTCACGTACACGCCGGTTTCGGATACTTCTAACTTTTACATCTTAATTTTTGTTTATATAATATATGCAATTATAATAATTAAAAATTTTTAGTATACACATATTTTAATTATCGTGTCATATTTATGCCACTTCATTTTTATTAGCATGCTATGTTTAGTAAAAGTAGACATCATTGCATTACCTGTACATGGCAACACAGAGATGAAAAAAAAATTCGTTTCAATTCGGTAATTTGTTATTTTATTTTGTTGTTATCTAGTTATATTTAAACTGATTCCTTATAATTATATATATTTATAATTATACAAATTTTAGAAAAACAAAGTTGGATGTGCCATCAGTAATACTCATAACTTCACAGACTCGCTACTCCAGCATAAAAAATGAATGTTCAGATCTTTGTATTCGATTTAAATAATTAAATTAAAAATCAATTTAACCATAGTGAATATAAATAACTACATTACACTATTCAATTCAGTTAACTTAAAAATAAAAAATAAATCACATTATAAATTAAATAAAAAGATTTTTGGAAATAAATAAATTATAAATATCTTGGTAAATCACACACAGGCCGACATCTGACCCCGTGACAGCCTCAACAGAACATGTGTAATCGTAACCATATAGCTGATAAACTACCTACATACATAGAACACGTACCTAAACACATATTTTAATAGATTTATTTTATATTTTATTTCATCACCATCATCGTTTTCTGGAGATCCACTGCTGGACACAGGCCTCCCCTAACCGGCCCCACTCCTTCCGGTCCTGGGCCTTCTGAATCCAGCAGCTTCTATATTTATATATAATTTATGTACACATAACGAAATCATAGGAGTATATATAAAATCAATTGTACATTGTACATTTAATACGACTATCATAAAAAAACAGCTGATTCCCAGTCGCACGTTACAAGACTATCCGTCCCGTGTACAGGACGTCCTTTGATAATGTTAAGATAAAATTCAGGTGGCACGTTTAATGTCTTCATACGGGAGACAGCAATTATAAACAGTTACTGTTAATGTTATAAAATTAGTACCACTACTCAATAAAAGGTGTTACGGAGACTGCCGCGGGCGAGCCGCCGTGCCGATTATATTCATACGAGACACGACAAAGGAAAACGTTAACAGTGAAAATGTTTTAAAAAACAAGGGTTCCGTATTACATTTTTTTTTCATTGAAGTCATACTGAAAATAGTGCGAGGTAGATAAGTAATGCTAAATTTAATTTAGTACAAAAATATCAATAGTTTATAACATCACGCATGTGTTTTCCTGGAAGATTAGGCAGAAGTAAGTAGTACTCTCACGTTTTACCTGTTGTTGGTTTCCATGATAAATCTGTTGCCGTACACCAGGCACAAATCCAAAATTCGAGGCAATCAACGAGTAAATATAACTGCAGGTAAAGGTATATAAAGATCTTTAAAACTTAATTAAATTGCATAATGGCTGCCATCCGTACTTACATTTATTACCTCTAAATACTAACATAATACCAGACCGACATGTAACAATATTGCTCTTACATTAAAATCCTAGCAATTAATCCCTTTTGGTTATTATAAAAAGGGTAAACTTTTCCATATAAAGCAGATTTTGATATGAAACACCACTTTTGCTTCCAAAACAAAAAGCGCACATACCTACCGCCTATAATAAATTACTAATATTAAATTATGATTTATAAATCATTTGAAATATCAATTTATAAATTATTTTATCGATTAATTTGTGCATCGATTAATTAAACTACCGATTAATCGATAGTCAATTAACTTTATTATCGATTTGATTAAAGCTTGTAAAAGAAATTATCGTAATAATTTTATTTCCTTAGGTGCATTTAATATTCGATTCTTAAATCTTCATGTGAATTCATGAATAAAATACTTAGTGACATAAATCCCTTTATCGCGATTAATTATTTAAATTTATACATTTATTGATATGCTTATTACCCCGACAATGCTATAAGACATACATATAATGTAGGCTTTAGTGAATATTAATTAAATAATTTATCGAACGTATTAATGAGACGAGTCCAATGTACTCATATGTATGAGATGAGACTCGACCCGACAGGGCAATGAAAAAATAGTTCATAATAATAAGGAAACTTTCATTTTTTTTTAATCTTTGTTATCATCATCAGCCGGTATCAATACTCTTTTTCCATATGACCCTATTCTTCTTTTCACTTTTATACAATATTTAATTCATATTCTAACACACAGCAGTAACATTATATTAATTCGTCTGCGAGATAAACGTACATCGAATATAAAAAAGGATTCTTAAAAGATCGTTCCAGTTTTAAGTTATTCGTTATATATTGAGTGACATTGTTGTAATATACCAGAAATGGCCGACGCTTCCATCTTTCATCATTTCAAGGGTTGCGTGGGATGTTAAAGGTGTCGAAAAAAAACAAACAATACGTATCTACTTTAATATGCTGTCACACATGTTATAAAGTACACTATAATTATTGTACCTTGTGTATATCGTGTCATGGAAACGGTGTTGTATTTTTAAAAACAATTATTTATTTATTCCTCATTCGTCCATTCATTCGATCGTTCATTCGTTCACTCGTTGAGCCGTAGGTTGGCGCATGCATTTTTTTATATATTCATCATCATATGATAAGAGTAATGTAATCAGAAACCCCTATATGATAATAAAAGCAAAACACCATTGTTTTTCGTAGTTTGCCTCATTGCGAAGATATATTTTTGCCTCGTAAATGGACTAATGAGACAGAAATAGATCCCGCCCTCTATATACAGCAATGGTACTGACTTTATTAATTAAGTCTTTTATTTATTCAATTATTAGTCATTTTAGTGGTCAATTAGTCTAATAGTGAATTTGACTACTGAGTCCTGAACCGGGAGTTCGATTCCCACTTAGAATAAATATTTGTGTGATAACCATCAGTATTTGTACTGTCTAGAAAAAAGTATAATCAGTCGTTAATTCATTTCAGTCAGTTACCATAACATAAGCTCTTTTGATACTTACTTTGTGATGAGGCAATGTAAAGAAATGTCTCTAGATATGATCACACAATTCTAAGTTTCCCCGTGTTTGTTGGTTCAGTTAAACAGCAAGAGGACGTCAGTGGACAGGTTCGTGGCGCCACGCGATGCCATGTACGACTTACGTCGGTGGAGAAGCAGACGCAGCACCTGCGACTCTAAAGACGTCGATATTTGGGTGAGATTGTGTTTCTTTGATGGAACTTAATTATTTATTTTATGGAATTTAACTGTTTCTTCAACGGATCTTAATTTTTTTATTGTATGAGGCTCGCGTTTGACCACAACCGTATCTAGTACAAACCAAGATGCGAACTAAAATTTAGCATGCTTGTCTAGAGAGTACCTATTCACTTGCTTTTTAAATAGTTCACATACTCGTATATCGTCTCTTCAAATTTCTCTATTCGTTTTATTTTTGGGAGATTTTCTGGTGTTCTGGACAAAAAATATATAAAAAGTCAATAAAATTGTCAATGTCACTTGTCTGACGATAAAAAAAATTATGGCCATGTTTATTGCTGATTCGCTAAAGCTGTGTCGCGATGATATGTTTTATTTTATCCATGCTGCTACCAACAGCAATTGTGAAAAGTCCAGGTTTGGCATGTCTGGTTTAGGTTTTAATGAAAAGATTGCTATATTTTCTACTTTTAGTTCTCTAAATATTTACAAAAGAAGAAGTATACGAAATACTTGGACGAAGCCTTCGGACTGGAGCCGCCGAACAGCCAGCCGGGACAGGAGCCGGGCCAGGAGCGCGAGCAGTCCTGGCCCTGCCTGCCCAGAACCAAGAGCTTTCTATCCTCTGCAGATAGCATCCTGGACTTGCCTCGCTACAGTGATGCAGCTTGTGTGTATTCTTTTGAAATTACAATACAGTTGTTATCGGAAGAATGTGATGGGGGGAAGAGGGAAGTAAAACTTATGTATTATGTATATTTCGTGCTACTATAAAATTTAGTAAATAGATAGTAGTAACCAAAGGACCCTAATCATATGAAAATATCGACCTGTTTGGACTATGCCTGAGAATTCAACAGTAGATTAGAACTCAGCCCAAATCTATTAAATTATATAAAATTAGATTAAATCTGTATCTATAAATATGGTAAAAACGGTTCAAAATATATGAATTAGGATGATGACAATGATATTAGTAGCGACTCAAATTGTTAGGGCACTCTGAAGACGTATGAACGACTGTTATTGACCATTTTTCTCGGCTTGTTTTCCTTCGTGAGGCAATAACTTTATTATAATTATGATTGATTTGCTGATGATGTAAGATGGTACACGTTCAATTTAAGCATGTAATGAAATACATAGAAGTTGAAGGAAAATTATTTGTTGTTGGACGAACAAACGGACTAAAAACCTACAAAATTAAAAAGAACAAAAAACGATTTACCCTTGTTAATTCTCTTTTATTACTGTAAATTTTTAGCAAAAATAATATTCTACTAATCTCATAAGTTCCAGAATTATTAGATTGGAGTAACGACAATATTCTGGTGGCGGCGCTTGGTTGGAAATACCACAAATGGAGCTGGCGTAGTCAGAGTCTGATCAGCCAGGGACTGACAGAGAACAAGATCTTCTGCTGCAAGTTCGATCCTCGTGGAGAGTTGCTTGCTGTGAGTGAAAGAATTTTTTTACCACCCGGCCATCAACCGTCATCATCTTATGTCAACTGTAGGACAAAAAATTGTGTGCACGAGAAATAAATTGTTAATACTCTCCTATATTAAGAGATTTTTTGTTTACGCTTCCTTTCATCCCGAACGTATAAAAATCGATTGCTTAGTAGAAATCGTTTGTATTAAAGTCGAAAATAGTGGACACAAGCATTTCGCCGTTTTGGGGTACAAGGACATACAGATGTTTTCCAAGTAACATTGGTATTTGAGATTTCATTCAAAAAACTATTTTGCCCCCGATAGTAAAAAAGACGCATCTAACGTTTTTAACCAAATTTTTAAATTGTGTACAATATAGCAAGCGATTTCCTGTTTCGTTTATTAAAACATTTATTTCTCCGTTTTTACTTTTCGTTAGATACGTC
>DWDT01004465.1:0-11229 GCA_018245595.1 Microceris scylla | reverse complement strand
TGACCCCTGGGTTGCAGGTGTCCATGGGCGACGGCAGTCACTTACCATCAGGTGACCCGTTTGCTCGTTTGCCTCTATAAAAAAAAAAAAAAACTTAAAATTACAAATTTACCTTAAATATTTTTATTAGGCTTAAAATTATTAAGTGAGATCGGACAGGGGACATTGTATTTTAACTTTAAGACCGCAGAAACGGATGAATTGTATAGACTTATTGCAACAAGTTAATCAATTGTCACTAAAAATGGCCTTTTAGTGCCTACGTTTATCAAAGACCCGTTTTAATGATACAACTGTTAAGAATTTGATTTCCGTAAAAATGTGCTAGATCATTCTATTCTATGGTTTGGTATAGAACGACTCGGAATTTCCGCTTGGAGTTACTTTAAACTCTTTAGATCTTTCTATTCTGTGGCGTACTATGCAAATCGGTTTCGTTTTAATTATGCAGATCTATATTGATAAAAAAAGTAGAAACTTTTTATTAGTTGGATCGTGAATAAAGTGCATTTGTAATTTCGCTGATATCGTCAAGTCGTTTGGTTATTTGGCCGAGCTATCTCGGGGAACTGGTCGTGGGTCAAACGCGGTCACGGCCTTAGATGAAGACATTGGGAGCGAACAGCGCTGTCGTGGAGCCGGACTGCTATTATGTTATGCTGGTACTCGTGTTCTGTATACTGCGGGCTTATAAGAAATTCATATCTACATACGTAAATAGAAAGAGACATCAGCTCTGACGGAAATAGTGTGAGAAACTAGCAGCACGGTTGCAAATGCTCAGGGTTTATGTCGTCTTTATACTTGTGGTACTTGGTACTTATATATCATATCAGTATTGAGTTCAATATAAGTCACTAAAATGTTTAAATTGACGTATTCGTAAAACAGTCAACCATCGTATAATTCTAATAGCTAATTTAATCGAAAGTTAAAAAACGCGTAACACGTTTTGGGACCTTATTATGAGATAAAATTTTTGGGTAGTTTAAATGCTGGAGTAGCTCATGTAGGTATAAGTACTAAATGAAAACTTCGTTTGGCTAGTCTGATAGTTTAGTTTCGCAACAATGAAATTCCAAGCTACAGTTCGAAAGATAGCAACAACGCTTGACCAAAATAAACATGTTGATTAACCAACATATTGTTGTTAGTAAGTTCGTTTCTGTGTTAACAACAATTGAACCCGAAATGGAGGAACCATAGTACTGGTAAGTAGATAGAATCAGCGCCACCCACGAGATCATTACACGGTAGCACAGACATTGTATATATGTATGTAGGTGTCAATGATTTATTAATGATTTGTTCCAACCAATTCACACCCGTTGTGTGTCAATTTCTTTATCTTATTCAATGTTTTTTACTCATTTGAAATACTATTCACGGGGCGATTATTTTAAGTTCGTTTTAGGTTTTGGGAACTGAAAAATCAATTAACTTACATATTTTGTGTTACATAATAATATATTACTTCAATAGCCTCATCATATATTCCAAGAGACGTTAGTGTAACATTACTGCTGAAAAATGGGAATACTACGCCCCTCTGCTTACCCCTTCTGGTAAATATAGACGTTATGTTATGTTTTATATTACGTCTATGCTGTATGTTAGGAATGTTTTTAGTTTATTTCACTACAGATTTATCACCTTAGAAGCAGAATCACCATGGTGACCCGTTCTTTATTAATTATTATCAAACAATACAGGTTTTTTTCAGAACTATTAATATGTCCGGCATAATCCGTAATTAAACTCAATTTATTAACAATAGAATTTCACAAATTAACGCCTTGGCCAAATTATTTATAATCCATTCAATGAATGAAAAATTCAGTGCAGAATGTATTTCCGGTATTGGTATCTACCATCTATGAACGTTTTCGATAGAAATCTCAGTTCCATTATGTGTTCATTTGCGATATTCGTGGGTCGTATAAGTCACTTAACACACGATGGTTCTCTGTTCTCAGCTTCGTTCCCACAAAGATCTCGACTTTTATCTGAAGTTAATTTGAATGCTTTTCATATTTTCTTTTCTTCAACTTTCTAGCCAAATTAACGCAATCGTGATAATTCCGTCACAATAAAACGGATTTGTTTATATTTTATTAGGAGGATATATAAAACACTTGTTAATTAAGACGATACGGCATTCCTGATCATAAATTAGTCGATGGTACAAAAAATGTAAACAGAAATTTACATCACCGTGACAGTCAATATGGTAGATAGTAGAGACCTTATTTTATCAATGTAACTATTTCTATACTTTTATTGATGATAGATTGTGAAAAGAAATATAAAGATTCAGATATGAACATTATAATATCATAAAAATCATGGAAACATCTCAATCTTTTGGTTTACATTTCAATATTCTTCAAGACGCCGTTATTTATCATGAAATGCGACTCACGAAATCCAGCAGTCTATTTATTACGCTGATAAATTTTATCTCCACGCTTCGAAGAATGATTATATGATTTTAATTTCATTTGGAATCAACATTATTTTCTAAATGTGTCTCAGTGTCCGTCGAAATTGTGCCAGGAACCGTGACATTACCAGAAAATACGGCCACAAAATATTTGAACAGTCAGCGTTGTAATAAACACACAGAAGCGAGTCGAATCCGGACCTTCTCCAAATAAAATCACCGGACGGTTGAAAAAAAGTTAGTAAAGCGTCGACAGAGTCATCTTTCTGGGGTAGAACTAATTGGTGTTCGTTGGTTATAGTTAAAAAAGTTATTTGTTGTGCTCGCAGCACTTTTTGATGGACCCACCGACGATGGAACGTGAGGTGATGGCGGGCAAAAAACAACTTGACCGCCTAAGCATATCGTAATAATCTTTTCGAAATAGCCATCGGCACGGCTTATGTAATAATTTGTAATAGGAATCGCCATTGAAAGTGTTGTAATGTTTTCTTTGCCTTCTTCACATAACATCATAGATTCGTTAATAGGATTTCACCGAGTTGTTCCAGACGCATTGAAAAATCAGCGCGGGCATTCTGTAACATATGATAAATCATCTTCGTTATGATGTTGTTTTCATGTTGACTATAGCATTCGACTTGTATAATAATATTTTGTATGAAATTCAATATAAACTTTTAGTAAATTGTGAACTTATAATCCTATTTTCATTAAACTGTTAGTTCGATGAAGATATAATTTTTTTACTTTTATAAGTGTATGAGCCAGTTGTTCTCTATGCAATCACATTTTAGTTGATAAATATTTTGTAAAAACACAAGTGTAAAGTTCTAGATTTGAAATGAACAGTTTTAGGCAACGGTTCAATCATTGGACAAAACACCTGTACCCCGCCTACCTATCCACTTATAAATATGTAACCTGCTATTGTCCTCTCAAAAGAGATCTATCCGAAGACTTGCTAACAAGGGATTTAAAAAAAATACTCGAGTTCCCGAATGGAACAATGGACCAAAGAGCAGACATTCAGGTAGAATAAATTCTCTATTGTTGGTTGCCATTAGGACATAATGCCTTAGGATTTCAACGTTATAAATTCGATGAATGCTAAAAGTTTCGGAGTAACGCAACGTATAGAAAAAGGCTCTGTTGTGCTCCAGCGTGTGTCGTTTCTTAAGCGAAATCAGCTCGGGATTTTTGTTTTACTTTTCAATTTCATATCCTGTTACGGTAGGTAAAATTTTAATCTTAATGCTTTCAATATTAAGTGTCAAAATGTAACACTAACTAACGTAGCAAGGCGTAAAAAATGTGTTTCACTTTTTTATCCTGTTAAATTGTCATTAGCAATTTTATGAAGTTATTACCTACAAGTTAATCGGGCATAGCCCCCGCGTTCAGTTTATCCATCACAAAAAGTGTCTTGTGTTTTTTCGGAAAACATTGCTACTAGACCAACTCTTTTTGCTTCGTTTTTTTATCTCCTATCATTTCTTGCCAGTACATCGGCTTAACATTTTTTATTCTACATGCTCAGCTAATGTAATGTAACAGATTTAGGAATTCTTAATGTTTTAAGAACTCAACAAGGGCTCACAGTCTTTTTGGGCTTTTTATCATAACTTAAAGTAGCTCCTTCTTAGAAGAAATCATAAAACGCATTTCATTATATCCTACTGCAGTAAAAACTGAGATCAATAAAAAAATCTATTCATATTTTTACATCTTGATCAAAATTGGAGTTTCGATCAGATATCGGAAATTTATAAATTATTAAAAGAATAAATTTCTCCGCGTCGAACAAATCGCGGTGCTGCCTTCGGTCTGTTAAAATTAATGACATTTCTTTCACCATGCGGAGAGGTGTCGGTTACTGGCCCTTCTACCTGCGCTGACGAGTCTATTTAGACGTCAAAATACGCTTTTTTGTGTATCTATATCTGTGAAACTAGTCTCGGGGATACAAAACAATTTCCTTTGTTGGGACGTTCTAATGATTTTTTCGTCACAATTTGGCGATTCACCGAGTGGTTCCGCGAACGGCGCGCTCTTTAGTGTTGCCTGTTGTGAAAAACAATATGAAAGGTGCGTTTCGGACTGTCAAATGGGTTGTAATTTATGGTGGTGAACGTGATAAATCCTACATGGAGCACGGCCGCCCTATGATTTGGGGTATTATCAATGTGAGTTATTTCTTTGTAAAGCATACATATCCTAACCTCTACTTTTCTTCTTCTTCGGACCGGTTTCAAAACGTAAAATGGTGCAATTGTAACTATATTATGATTGTAAATATATTAGTTTCGTTTTTATTCATTTAATTCTGTTATTTTAAGTATTCATACACTCAAAAGTTTTTCCTTCAGTTTAGGTATCGTATAGGCAAAAAATTTTATTCTGAATTGTTTGATAACAATTGTTACCCTTTTCTAGGTTTCCTTGTACTATTCAGTATTATTTTCATTTTAATTATTCAGTACAGTGCTCTATAAATGAATGAATTACATCAAGTATTACGAAGCGGAAATTACATAGACAATAGAAGCTCGTATTAAACAATCATGCAATGAAGTGTTTAAGTATAATCTTATCTCTGACAGACAGACAGGATGCCCGTGTTAGCTCCCTCTGACAGACGGATCCCGAAGCAAACGCGACGGGATCCCGGGATGATTGCTTAACGCTATGATGAAATTGTGTATGATCTAATATTATCAAGGTATATACATATAAAATATATTGCATCATGACTTATATGATATTATAACGTATGTATATTGTTAGTTATTATTATTAGCTATACGAATATTGTTAGATACATATTTTTTTTTTTTGGCTTATGTCGGCAGGAATTTGTGAAACTCATTTACTAAACATGTTATTCCAGCGAAATCTCTATAAATTTAGTAGAAATTGTGTTCAGTCTTGTGCAAATGAATCGTAAATATTTAAATGAGTCGTAATATTATTTGCTGACTCGCTTTATCCCCAAAAATTATATGCTCAATATAACCCTGATTGTCTTCTTTTGTGTTTGAAACCATCAGGATACTTGAAAGCTTGTCTGACATTTTACTTATCACACGGCTGTGTCGTTTAACTTGAACCCAGTTTTTTACAACTTCCAGCTTACAAATTCCAATTCACCCCCCTTCCCTCTAAATTCTAAAACGGATGTTAAAACTTAAAAAAGCTAATAAACCGAGCCCAAACTAAGCCAGCACTCTCGAGCCTAAATCCACCGGAGATAATAATGTTCAAACACGTCTGAAACAAAAAAAAAACACCTTCAGTAGCTGGCGAGTCCATGTTAAATGACAGGACAAACTGTTATTATCACCTTCCGAGGTAATGTGTTTGGTTACGCTCTGAGCTGCAGGCTTTAGGCATTACCGGGCTTGAGTTGAACTTTTTGAGTTTTCGATCTTATAAGGAGGTGGAATTGAAGTGTGTGAGAAAATATTTTGTACTTCGTGAATATAGTTGTATGTAATTTACATTTAATGGCAGTAATCACAATAATTGTCATATCCTATTTTGTTTAGACGTAAAGAAATTCATCGACACCTACAAATTATTAGGTGTAAACATTAGAAATGCTTCCACGTTTAATATGGATTCCAAGGGATGACCGCGACCTAATATCGATATATATTATTTTTACTATTTAAATACCAAGTTTCATTATAGAATTAATCAATAACTTAATTAATTGATATATTAAAATATTCAGCTAGCATGACTTATATTGAAAACTTTCAAATTATCTTATCATCTGCATCTCCCATTTTATCAATTATATCATTCTACTATTACCTACATACGTGTCTTTCAGAATGACGAAAGTTAAAGTAATAATGTTATTTGCATGGATTGGCCGATTCACTGAAATTAGGAAATTTGATGGAGATTTCTAGGTTGTGTAGGGTTACTATGTTTTCCATGACCGTTATAGTAATGGATCTATATATATATCTATTTTCATAATAGTGTTTATTGAATAAAAAAATCGCCTAAAGTCGTTACATAAAAATTACAGCACTAGTTTCCAGTTGCGTCATTGGTGGACCCGTGGCCGAAACATTTCTCGCCCAAACAGCCGGGAATCGAACGCGCCACCCACTCACATTCCTACTAAAACTGGTTTAGCACTGCCTATTAGTGCCCAAGTTTTATAGTTCTTGCTGTTATGTAATAAAGTCAAGTTTACTGGAAGGGTGGTAATTTGTGTAGCGAATGGAAGCGGAAGATGGCGTCTTTCACCGAGATCTCACATTGGATGTGTTAATCATGTATCCGTGTCTGTTTTCACTGATTCTACTCTAGAGTCCGAAGGATGTGGAAGGCGAAATTTCCTGTGGGTTAGCATAAGATCTTTAAAGGTCGTTAGGTAGTATTTTATTACTTTCAGTTCTATAAGTTGGGTTAAGATAACATTGGATCAGATAAATAAAAGTGTGGGTAGATGGTAACGAACTAAGCTAAAGTTAAGTCTTTAATTCGTACATCCTACAAATACGCTGTCCCACGATTACTTTAGGGCTAATTCCAACTTGACCTTATCTAAAGAACAAATTTGTGTATCATAATAAAACTTGCTATCCCTAGATAAAGAACTCTGAACCTTCGCTGCTAATGCAGTGTTAGCGTCGCACTACGCCACGTAACCTAACGAAAGACTAATCAGGTATAGAATGTATAACACCATCCCTTTGTTCAACTGGTGTACACAGCACTCGTTTCAGAATGATAACGATTAAAAACGTACGTATTCATTAATTAAAAAACAGTACATATTATCATCTATTATATACATATGTATACACACACAAATCCTTTTGCCGCTCTGGGATGAACTGTAACATAAATATGTCGAAGCCTTTATTACTCCTTTGTCTGATTAAGGGCTATATAACACAATAATAATACTTCTTCCACTCGTTAAACGTTCAGTCGAAGCAATAATTATTGTGTGGTTTTATGAGTTCCCTAAGGTATGAGATATATTTAAATGAGAGACGCTAGTACCGACTGCGTAGGGTTGCACACACGGTACAATAATTCGTATATAATTACATATTTGTATTTTGTCGGCGTTTGTTTAGATTAGATAGCTTTTCTACTCAGGTGTGTTGTAAGTTAATGTTAACTCGCTTTGTTAAGTAGAGTTTAACTTGTTTCGTGCTGACACAAATACCATATATCAAATTTTCGTAATTGTTTAGGAATTTCCATAATGTTCACAGCACTAGTTGCGAAATGGTCTTGAATTTCATAAGAGTTATTAAAAAAAAACATGATACAGTGGTATTTTCAAAAAAATTTCTTGACATGTATCCTTTTAAGCATTTGCAATGTCAAATGTCAACGATGAACTCTATTAGAAAGAAATATAATTTTTTTAAAGTGACAAAACCAAACCTCTCATTCATTGCTAAAACCTCCTTAGACGAACTCTCACAACCAAAACACTTGATTATAGTTATTTCTCATTTCTGTTCCTTCTATCGATATAATACTGTCACATCACTCAAAGGTGCCAAAGGAAGCCGTCAATCTGTATATTCAATACATAAGTACGTACTATTTCAAATGCTCAATATTCATAATTTCCACTAATCCCCCCGTCCTATTGTTGTACCATATTTAGCTCCGTCACACTCCATCCTGGTACAATGTACAATAGGACAATAGGACACAATTGGTAAATAATATTCCAAATCCACAAAGTGAGGACACTTGTTCAAACAATAATTTTTTTCAAGATTAGATGTACTTAGAGAGACATTTGGTTTCCACTTATGGTTTCTGTACATAACCGTAATAATATGGTCTTAAGATCTTCATAAAATGAGTCCCTTGCAAATATGTATATAGTGTTTGTTGTTTGTTGAAGAGTAATGCGGATTACTTGTGTGGGTTTAAATATAAAAACCGTAAAGAAAAGAATGCATTAAACACATTCAGAGAGAACTACAAATGATTTTTGCTCTGTAAATAAAGTAGGTACTTCAAGTTAAATAAAAATATTTTATTATATTGTTTCATTGGGTTTCTTTTTCTTAATTTGTCAAATCAATATCTTGAGATGGACTATTCGTTGCACGAATTGGTTATCAATATTTGTTTTCTAAATAATTTTAATAAACTATTACAATTCCAAATAATCAGCTCTTCTGAAATAATTAAAATATACATTTTAGGTAACCTATATGATAATTTATATTGCTCTAAATAAACGTCTAGCTAAGAACGTACATACAAATAAAAACCTGAAAAGGGAAGCAAAGGTCACTGGCGATCATTAGCGCACGCACAGGATTTTAGGATATTCCCAAGTTAACAGAGCTTTGCTATACACTTTATCCCATTGATTTTAAGAGCTATTATTGCTCAAACTAAGTGTCATTGTTAATGGTTAGTACAATGACAAGTTTGCTTAAGGGGATCCTATTGTATTTCATTGACTCTTAATTTTGATGGAATAAGGATGATTTTTGCTTGTCAATGTCAGATGCTGGTACGTTTGCTCATAATCTCTCACTGTAGCACTAAAAGTGATACCGGGAAAATGTTTTAAGTATATCTAATATTGACAGACGAATCGGAGGGCGAACAGTAGCGTATTGGTATTATGGATCTCGGTTGGTTAAATATTGGTTCGGAACAGGTCGACGCTGAGTTGTGTCAATTACTGCTGGCGATTTGGAGGCGGTTGGAGCTACGCGACTGGGAGGTTCAGTAATATTTAGAGTTGAAGTAAACTGTGAGTGTATTTTTGTTTACGTTAATAAGTGGAATCAAAAATATATCTATCTTAAATGATTTTTCAATGAACGAATAATTAAAACATATGATAACATATATAACGCTACGTAATAAATTTACATTGATTGAAATATATCAATATGTTGATAAAGTTGAAGTTAAGTCGTGGGATTAATGTTATACCTAGATTCCAGTAGGTATATCTGGTAAATATTTTGTAATATTACATTTTTAATGTGATTTTAAGGGCAGATTCAGACCGTGAGTCGTCCCCGTCGCGGTCGGACCTGCGTTCACTGTGTGCTCACCTTATTTGACAACTAGTTTAAGTATATACAGATATCTCATGTATCAAGTCATAAATTATACAGGTTCTTTTTTGTCACTAGTCTCCCCGCCTAATGCCTCCGCCCCGCGTATCACCCTCACCTGTACTGCGTATTACCCGCGCCCGCCCTGCGTATCACACGCGTCAGCTCTGCGTACTGCCCTCGCTAACATCTTATCCGCGCCTCAATTGCGCTCTATCGTCACCCATTGTGCGCTCGCTTTCCGATCAGCGTTGTACCAATTGCGTAGGAGACCTTACGTAGAATACGTTACAATATGGTTAACATCGACCATAACACGTATATTTTATTAATGAAGGCGAATTTATTTGTTATTTCGATATAAAATAAGAAACATTACTTCGCGGTCAGTCCGCGCGTTTAAGTGTGCCTGACAACAAACGTTATGCGGGCGCGACTGGGAATCGCATCCTATGAAAACGCCATAAGGTTTAGTAATATGACTTTACATCAAGAATTTGCTTTGTCTTGTTTATAAGTTATTTTCTTTACTCAGGGATTGGGCGTGCTAGTAGTTTGTTGGAAAGAAACGGTTATATTTTTAAATTATTATTTTGTAGTAGTGAAGTCAGGAAAAATATGAAAAGATTAATCCAAAAATTGAATCAGATCACATAATATTGAATACAAATGTAAGCTGTCTCGTATGAAGCTGTGTTTACAGATTTTACCTGTACTATGTTCGGGATAATAAAAAGTGAAACAGAAACTATTAAAACAATAGTATTTTGAGCCCTCCCTGAAACTTCTACAATACTCGTACGTATGTATGTAGTCTACGAGAAAACGCACTCAAACAATTAACGGACTTATCTGCCCCATCATTATTTGAACAAACAAATATTTGTTCAGAACCAGAACGTGATGACAAGTTATCTCGACAACTTTCAGATTCTTTAACAACACCTACGCAAATATTCTAAAAATTAATGTAAACACAACCTTACCCATAGTTAATTGTAATAGTGTGTCTGTTTATTAAAAAAAAGTAGAAATAAAATGAGTTTATATTTCTCTGTGTATATGTCTGGCAGTGGTTGGATGCGAAGAGCTGAATAGCTAGCTAAGTGGCATGGTATTGGAGAGGCCTATGCCCAGCAGTAAATGGGAGTAGACTGATGATATGTATATGTATGAAGAAAATGATGAATGTAGAAAAAGCTTGTCAGGTTTAACTGATGTTTCAAATATAACTGATGTCCTTATAAGTTCTGTTAGGTCTAACGTGTTGTTCAAACATGTTTATGGTTAATAATATTAGCCAAATTAATTATTAAGTCAGACTAACCACTACGTAGCTTAGAAATAATGTGCACTAAATTTTTTAATTTCTTAGAAGCAGACAAAGTTGGGAGTGTAACCTAGTTTTTATTAATATAAAATGTACCTCATCGACACAGTGTGTGAAGTAAAGCGTCCAATGATCGGTAAATACTGCCCTGTGTACGTTGAGGTTGCTTAAAGGTAGCAATGTAAAGTAAACGAAAGATTTCCGTCGTTAAAAGTTTGCTCCATAAAAGCTTCGAGTTCGTATAACCAAGTGTGTAGGGCTGGCATGTATAACTTTTTAAATATTTTGTACTGGTTAATAAAAAAAGTATAAAGAATATATAATTGTTTTGTCCATGTATAAAAATTGATATTTATAATTTAATGTTTTATTTT